>JADRCO010002288.1:0-5000 GCA_021464525.1 Rhizophagus sp. LPA8_4_AMF | reverse complement strand
ATTAATGACTTAATATTGAATATATTACTTAAAATGATAGATTTATTGTTGACCAAAGTTAGATAATAGATTTTTTTTAAAAATTACCGAATTTATTCCGTAATATTTTCGTTAATTGATGGTTCAATCTTAAAAAAGTTTTCTTTAAAAATTCTCAATGAATAATGAAAATGTTTCCCAACACAATTGGATTGAGAAAATCATATTGTTCTATTCATGCATAATGAATATGAACGAAAAGCACAAGCGTACCTACTAATTATGAAGTAATAGTTTTCTTTTCAATTACTAAATTTGTCATTTTTAACAATTCCGATTCTTATAGATATACTGTATATTCACAAAACTGTGCGCCCAAGTAACGCCATTGTTCAATATTCGTGTAACGACGAACAAGGTTTCGTTCATTGTCTTTTTATCTTTCATTATTTAGAATATTTTTGAATTTTTTAAAAAAAAACTCATGAAAATTGAATTATTTTACCGAGAAATTGTTTAAAAAAAGAAATTACCAAAGTCAGGTGTAAAGAAAATGCATAAGAAACAATAGTAAAAATTTTATATATTACCATACAAGCATTTATTCTACTTTTCAATTTATTTCAATAGATTTTTTCTTTTTTAAGTTTGTATAATTTTACACTACATCTTATGACTTTAATAGGTTTTATTAAAGAATAACTTTCAGATTCTATACAAGTAATATATCAATTTTTCTTTGTATTTTTTTAAAACAGGTTTTTTATTCATGGGCTTTTTACTCAAATTTTTTATGCAGGGTTTTTTTTTTTACAAATATATCCAGTTAAGATAATGATAATGATGCTGTGTGATGTAAACACGTATCAATATATCAATATATTTTTTTTAAAGAAGAAAAAATTTAACCAAAAATTTTTTTTTTTTTTTCCATTGTAAAAAAAAAAAAAAAAAAGTGACATTGTTTACGATTGAGGGGATAATGACATAGGGTTTCATCATAAAAGAGCTACTATAAGTAGATTAATATTTATAGAAAATGTAAGCCTATGTCAAAATCAAGTTTATTGCATTGAAAAATGCTTGATTTGGTTTAATTTTAAGTCACCTGAAAAAATTCCTTTTCAACGAATAAAAAATTATCTTAATTATCTTAATTATCCATTTTTTTACGTTTCATTACCCCACAAATTAATATGAACTGCGGGGATGTGTAACAGCGCTTTGACAATTGATACTTTTTGACATTTTCATATGATTAAATTTTATTGACATTTTTGACGAATTTTTTTTTTTCCGGTAAATTTTTTGTTTACTTTTTGGCGCTTTTTTTTTTTATAGTATATACATAATATATATACATAAATGTATTATATACACAATACATATATATGTTTATTTTACGTTTCATTGTATATAATTCCACCGGGAATTATCGATCATTATTCAATCTAGATTCGTATATTAAATATTAATGATGTGTTTCGTAAACAAAGAAAATCATTAAAAAGAGAAAATTCTCCCATTCTAGCCAAAAAATTAAATTATCCCAATTCATCTAATTCAGTTAAACAATGATACATTTATTTTATACTATATAAAACTATATTTAAAAAGTAAATTTACATGTTCGGGAATTAAAATCCGGGTTTATGCCGAAACTATTGATCTCTTAATAAATTATCAATTATATATTTAATTTAATTAAGGTTTACTTTTAATTCATATTAGAGTAATAAAGAGAATGCGTGGAAAATCTTTGTTGGTTGTTAAAAATACGTTATATATTTGATTGATTAAACAAATAAGGTTCAATTCAATTTCTTTTTGGGCAGGAATTAGATAATGATTTATTTATTTATATTAGATAATAAATACTAGTATTATAATTAATAAACAAAGAATCTATTGTTTATACTGTATATATATATAATAATTATAATATATATACAAACATATATATATACATATATTTTCTTTTAATTGAACAATGTAAATTTTTTTTTTTCGCGCCGATATGACGAATAAGATTAATAATTTTGCCCAAAATTAATGTAAATCTGTTAATGTGACCCAAAATTAATCGTGACGTAATCGTGTTTTTCTTGATGGTTTTTTTTCGGATCTATACATCATTTTTATTACAACACTAAATTTTCCATTTTTGAATTATACTGACTTTAAGAGTTTTTTTAATTAGAATTTGTTTTTTATTTACTTACCAGTTACCACAGTTCGTTATTACTTTAAAAAAGTCTCATTATAATTGATCGATCTGATCATATTTTCTATAACGTACAATGTACTGAATGTACATTTATTCATCATAACATTTTTATTTTTCACATTATTAGATATAATATGATGAATTCATTTTTAGGTGGAAATATTGTAAATATTGTAGAAACTTTTTTCACATGAAATCGGTATTAACAATTCAGTTGGTGACTTGACAATCAGCAGACGGCGATTTTTTAGTTTACAGTAAGTGATATTTAATAGATGTTTTCTCCAAAGTCAAATATCTCGCTTTATTAAAATTTAGGTCAGACTGCCGAAGCACTAAAGATACAGAGTATGCTTACCCATAAAGAACAAGTACAGACATAATACAGTACATGACCAAATAGATTTGATATGTACCTTTTTATTAGAAATGATTAATTTATTTTATCATGAACATTAAAATATATCCCAGTAATATATAACATTATTATGCAGCCAAATAGGATTATGTAATTTTTAACATACTGATATTTTTTAGATAAATTATTTATTGCATAAATATCTTTGATATTTTTGACGCATTACGTCATTTAGATTTATAGTATTGTTTACTATGCTTTTTATATGGAACATGATCTTGGACGTTTGCATAATAACACAGTTATTGGGTATGGTGGTTAAATTTCATCCAAAGTTCGGTGATATTTCAACCCCCTACCCAATAACTATTAGCTACATTGAAAGAATTTATATTTAGAAAAATTATAGCCAATACAAATTTTAATTGTCCCATAAAATTCTTATTTTATTATTGAATTTCAAAGTTTATAACATTATTTTAAATGGCTTGATTTTAAAAGAAAAACTTTGTTAATAAAAATTATTTTTTTTTTTTTACAGTAAATTGCGAAATTATTTATAATTTGTAACAGTTGTAAAGCCGATCATTTGATGATTGCATTTGCAATAATTGTTTAATTTAAAAAATTATTAAAAATTATTAAAATTATTATTAGATCTTCTAATCTTTCAATTAATAATGATAAATTTAACTATATATCTAATTTATACTTAACCACTTTATAAAGTAAAATAACTTTATACATATATTTTTTACTTTATCCAATACTGAAAATAGTGATTATTGACAAAAATATATAATTTACATAAATATAAAACTTTTCTATAAAGGTCATCTCACCCATCCTGCTATATCCAGTAAATTAAAATTCATATATATACAGACTCTGGTGAAAATAATGGCAGTCAGTTTTTTTAATACTGTAACACATAAAATTTATCAAAAGTACTTATATTTTATTATTTAATAAATATTTAGTTTGACTTTTATCTGTATCAGCATGTACTTAATTTGATTTTGTATACTATTATACATTTTGCAATGCATTTACAAATTTGTTAATACAGGAATAGTAATCTAGAACATAAGTAAAAATAAAAACTATACTATAAAAACATAAGAAATTTGTAAACTATTTGCTATCCATTTAGATCCTATATATGCACTGTTGATTAGTCTGTTGTTCTGCGCAAGTAAATTATAGTAAGATAGGTTATCTTAGATAATTCATCCTTGCAGTCTTAGAAATATATTTTATTATCATTAATAACCTTACAATTAATAACTATGCTATTTTAAAGTTATTTCACCTTTTTCTAAATAAACCAAGAAATGACTTATAAAATTATTAATTTTTTTTTTTGCATTACTATTTTTTTAATATACTACATCAAAAACAATTTAATGTTCTTATTAGAATTTGAAATATGAGCTTTAAAAAGAACAATAAAAACTTATTATTAAAAAACAAAATTTTCATATCACTTTAAAATTATGAAGTTATTATTTCATAACTTTAATATAAGGTCATATTAACTTAATATATTATTTAATATAATAAGATTAAGATTTAACAAAGAAAAAGGAAAGAATTTAACAACAGAATTATTATTAATTTTGGCCTAAATTCAGTATTATAATTTATAAATTAAACACTTAAAAAATTATGGTTTAATAAGAAACTTTTTTTAATTTTGAATTATATATTAAAAAATTCTTTAAAAATTAAAAAGAAGAAAAAGAAGTACAGTCAGACCTGTCTATAATCACCACTTTTGGCAAGCCAAAAATCGGCGATAATAGATAGGTGTGATTATATAGTGAACTTCATATATAATCACAATATATATTAAAATTATATTATGATGATTATATGTAATTTTTTAAGGATTAAATCAATAATCAGGCTAAATCTTATAATTGTGACCTAGTATCACATGGTATTTTCAAAAATATTTTGAAAAATTTTATTTTACCAATTAGATTTAAAATTATAATTCTGGCCGGCATTATATATTTGGCCCAATTTTAACTTATTATATAATAATTATCACGTGACATGTGATTATAGTTAGTTTATTTTATAATAAGTTAGACCTAAAATTTTCTTTTTGCTGGTGATAGTGATTAGCATTATGATAGTGATTATAAAAAGGGTATTTTGGCTTTATAAATTTGGGACATTAAAATTCGGTGATAATAGGCAGGATGTGATTATATATGGGGTGATTATAGACAGGTCTGACTGTATTATGTATTTATATTAAACAAAGTATTGGATTTAAATAGCTTAATAAAAAACTTACAAAATTATTTGATTAATTAAAAATATAATATTTCAAAATTTTATTGACAAAAATTAAAAAAATGCATCATAATGTTTACCAAAGCATTTATTAAATATTTATATGTAGCACTTATTGAATACAAGATG
>JADRCO010002287.1:0-14331 GCA_021464525.1 Rhizophagus sp. LPA8_4_AMF | reverse complement strand
GATTTCCTCTTTCAAATGAGTATAAATTTATTTGTATAGCTTACTTGTATGAAAAGTTATTGATGATTTTGTCATAAGAATTATATTTGATTTTTAAATTTCAATGATTTTTATATTAAAAAAAATTTTAAAAATTATATATTTAATCAATTTTGTTTACATTATTTGATGTAGATTTATTATTTTTATATAACTAATAATTTATATTTGCTTAATAAAATTATTTTTGTGTAAAAAAATATAATTCCATAAATCAGCCCATATGTTATAAAATCTATAAAAAACGTATATATTATGAGAAAAAAAGCACTAACAATATTCCATTCAAAATGTTTATTTTTTTTATTACTTTAACGTTTTTTATTACAGTCAGAACTCGATATAATGAACCCTCTGGTAAGGTGATTTTGGATCATTATATCAAATATTCGATAAATCAAATGGTTTCATTATACCATTTATATGAGTAAAAATGTAAAAATTTGGTATATCCAAAAATACATTTAAAAGTCACATTTATAGTGTTTATAGTATCAATACAATGTTGTATTACAGAAAACTTTTAAATAAATACGCAGAAATTGAGACTCATAGATGTCAGGTGATCTAATGTGCGGAATAGTGCCGGCCAAGACTAAGTTAATTCCGGCTAGAATTAGGATGGATCACGAAAAAATAAGCATGACTGGTTTATAACTGAACTTCGTTTAGTTCGTTATATGTAATATCGCGAAATTTATAATAAAATCGGTATATAGTGATAAAATTAATTACAAGCGGTTTTGGTTTAAGAAAAAAGTTCGTTATGGGCCAAAATCGGTTTATCCCGAATCGTTATATCGAGTTATGACTGTATTGTTTAGCAAATTTTAAAAAATATAAAATAAAAATAGGTGGAGTAATTTTACTACAAACGGCAAACAATAATATGCTGATCGCGCCACGCCACACAAGTCAAGATCAGTGGCACAGTACATGCGCCGTCAACCTGGCACACATTTCAGACGTGCGGGGTGGGCAGTCATAAATTACGTAACAAAGTAAGTTGGATCCCCCGGTACAGTACAGCTGACCCCTCTGATTATTAGCTGATTCACAAATCTTCTTTCGAATATTTGAGCACAAAAAACTTATAACAAAGATAATTTAATATGCTTAAAGAGAATCTATTAATAATTGGACTCACTAATTCCGGTAAATCCTCATTAGCCAATGTAATATGTGAGACTAAGTATTTCGAAGAAAATGAACGCACAGTTAGGAACTCAAAAGATTTCCAACAATATGAATTCAATTATAACGATAGAAATTATCGTGTGATTGATACTAGGGTTAAGTTAATGGAAATGGAAATTCTATATAAAATAGGACGAGTAATACGTTCAATGCCGGAAGGGATAAGCCAAGTTTTATTTGTAGTTGATGAAAGACTAACGGCAGGAGAGAAAGAAAAACTTAGTAAAATTGAAGATGAAATTTTGAAAATCAAAATTTGCAAATATATTACTATTGTGAGAGCTAAATTTAAAAACTTTAAGAGTAAAGATGAGTGCAAAAAGGACGAGGAAGTTTTACGCAGTTTAAACAAAAAGATATTTATCAAAAAATTATTTAACAAACCCCGCATGCACATCATTCACGTAGACAATCCACCGATACACATTTATGTTGGTGATAGTGTTGATGATGGTACAGTAAGGAACAATAGTAAAAGAAGAGAAAAGTCAAGAACTATACTCTTAGAACATTTAAATAGAGTATATTCAAAAAAATCAAATAAATACAAATTAAATATGTGGGATAAGTTGTATGAGTTTGATAAGTCAACAGATAATTTAGAGGAACGAGTGAAATTACAATTAGAATCATATGATCCGGTAGTCGCTAAAATGATCAAGAATTTAATAACAGACAGTAATTAAATATCAAAATTCGAGATATAAAGGAAATCTTCTTTGTTCAATAAGAAATGTGCGGTGAGAGGGGTGAGAGGAGTGATTACGGTATGTTTGTATATGACACTATTGTGTTTAAGTAGAATTGAAAATAGCAAGTAAAAAATTTTTTTTAAAAAAGAAAAATAGAACGTAATAATTATTTTTAATGATTCAATTTTTAACTAGTACCTTTTTCAAATTTCTCATCTAATATGCTTAAAATAGTTTAACATCTTGATTTATAATTATATCGAAAACAAAATAAAATTTAATGAATATACTTTATTATATTTATACATTAATGAGTTCCTCCATTATATCATAATCTGACTCTTGAATCTATGCTCTGGTAAGAAAATTTTTGCATAAGAGGCTGAAAAAAATTTAAATCTGAATGTTAATTGTGAATGATATTTAAGAAATAAGTAAATAAATTTAATTGTTGAATAATTTTAAAGATCAAAAAGATCAATCAGAATATTTGCTTTAAGTTCCTCAACTTCATTATAAATTCTTATTGCATTCTCTCGGTAAACATTTTTATCTTTTTTTGGATACCACCATTACCGAGGTCCAAGAATTTTAAAAATTTACTAAAAAAAAGCGGCGAAGATTTTAAATTTGACCGATATAAAATTCACTTGATTCTCTGAATACCAAATATACTTTTCCAAGATAGTCAATCTCTTTTTGTAGAATTTAAATAGATTCGTTGAAATATTTACACACTGTACTTAAACTTGCCATATGAAGAAACAAATATTATATCTCCAACAATATAAGTGTACTGATTCAACTATCCTTTCACTCAGATCATACTACGATAATTACGCAGCATTTGAATAGGGTTTTTATTTCCGAAAAACATGTTATTACAACATCTTGCATAAAAAAGTTGTGATTCGGAGAAAGAGATCCTCTTTGATGAATGATGTACAAACAGTTTAGGGAAACAATAAGAATGATGCAGAATTTATTAACCGCAGTTTACTGCGGACAATGACGCTTTCATCGGAATTTCGGCATACTTTGTTATTTCCGGTTGCGTAATAGTAAAAACAAAAGACATATAAACCATATAAACTGCTTTTAAATGTTATACGATTTTTCTCTTAAATGTCATTTTCGTGCTAATTAAAATAATCACAATTATTCCCTTGAGAAAAATTATATATTAACTAAATCGACAATATGAACAAATCACAAACAACTCCTTTGAACTCTCAAACTTACATAAGTCAAGCTCAAGGAAATCAAATGAATAATCATGAAAGTACTAAAAGTTTTAACGACATTTTAAATAATAATAAGCCCAACGATATGGATGACTTAAAGTCGATTTCTGTTAAACGACCATCTTTTCCTCCTTCTATCGATACTAAATCTTTAGTAGCCAATCTCTTAAAACACAAAAATAAAAATCCAAAAATGCCAAATGAATTTTTTATTTATCGTGCTGCTTTAGTTAAAGAACTCAAGGCGAATAATTATAAGATTAAAATGACAAAACTTTCAACCTTGGCAGCAGATTCTTGGAGCCAAGAGCCACCTATCATTAAATCAGCCTATCGAAAATTAGCACGTGAGACCGAGAGACAATATTTAAACGCACGTTCTTCATTAATGTTAAATCCTACAACAAAGACGTTAAATACGACAAAAGATTCAGGACGAAAAAAGAAAATTTTAAACAATCAATCACATACTATTAATTCCTCAGTAAATTCGACCTCAAATAATACTTCGAATGAACAATCGGACAGTTCCGCTATAGCCACCACTTTAACTAATATTGTTGATATGGTCAACGTCGCATATCCAACTTTGACAGGAAACGATTTCACGCTATTAGAAGATAATTCAATTTTTGGTATGAGACCAAGATACAATCAAAATACGTTATATTTAATCCCTCCACAAGATAAAAATTTTTCTTATATAGATGATTTATCTATTTCGACATATTCATCGGAAAATTCTTCACCGGTTTCTGATTATTCCCATTATTGGTCTAATCCGTCTTCTCCCTCAACTTCATCTTTACCTATAAGTTCGACAAACACAAACGAATTAAAAGATAATAATAATTTCTTCGCTCCCTTGTCTACTTCAATCTATGAATTGGGAGAATATTATATGAACACTTTAACGATTAACGATATAAATTATCCGCAATTTTATGAACAATAAATACGTATATAATTAAGTAGGTAAATTATTAGGCATAAAATAAGGAAATAAGATTAAATTGTAAAATAATTTCGTTTATATTCAAAATAATGTATAATAAAAATGATGCAAAGATTTTTCGCGACGTGTATATTTTTGACAGTTTTAATTAGTGTATTTTACGATCTGTGAATTTATTGAATATCAGATATTAGATATATTATAACAGAATAATTCTGTCGGATTAATTTAAAAATAGAATACATATATATATATATGTAAACAATAATACTAAATTAACTTTGATTATATTAGTAAAACTAATCTGAAACACGTATTATAAATACAGAAAATAAATATTTTATTTTTTTAATCAGGGTTTGGATTATTGATATGGTGTTTTTCATAGTTGTCATTGTTCGTAAATTTTATTTCGACGAATTCAATTTATATATTAAATATACAGTGTGTATTATAAACCGCAATTCCCTTTATCAAATACACTACGCTAACCAAAGATTAACAACAATCGAATTCTAAATTGTCCAATTATAACGTAAATGTAACTTAAACCAAAATTTAACATTCTATAAATAAAAAAATTCCTTAAAAGGTTACATTTAAGTTAATTTTGGCCACGCCACATATAAAAAAAAAACTTTGAAAGGGTCAAATTTTTCTATTTAAGTACAAAAGAGAGTACAGAGAGGGGTAACATACCCCAACAAATAGATCATCTGAGCAACGGTCCGGCCACAAGAAGTTTCTAAGAAAACCCTTGAAATTGATTAAATTATTTTGAGAAGAGTGATATGAGAATGTAAAAAGGAAAAATATATATTCATTCAGTTTAAATATATATTCATCCATGCGGTAACAAATATTTATAGCTTCTTTATCGAAACAATTGATATAAATATATTAAAGGCGTAATGTACATTATGACCAATTTTGTGATTACAGCCCAAGCCGTATTAAGTAAACGAATTCACGCCCCGGGAAATATTGCGGCAATCAATTTGTAAAGTTAGACTTGTATTACATTTGCGCAATAATATTTTTAGTATTAATAGCGTTGGTTGTTTCAAATTTTTTTTTTTAAAAAAAGAATTTTCTTTAATCAAAATTATTACGATCTTAAAAATAAAATAATTATTTAAAAGTGCGAATATGATTTAATTTATTTATTATTTTTCACTCTCCGATAATTTAAATAATTTACGATCGGAAGTTAACCAAATCTGGTCATTTTTAATATTTAAATATTGCCGATATAAGTATAAAGCGCAAGTATTTTCAGTAACAACACTTTTGGTCACGCCGACGTCATGTATTTTTTTCCTTGGGTTCAATTTATTCAAAAATTTTTATTACTAGTTATAATATTTAGTAATAACTATATAAGCAATGCATTAGGGCAAACAATTACCATAGCACGTTATATTCAAACCACAGAAAATTTATCAACTTTAAGTCAAATATTGAGTTATCCAGGATTAGCTGATTTATTTACGTTACTTAATTCAACAGTTGCTGGAACTTTATTTGCACCAACAAATGATGCATTTTTTTCATCAGGAATTGACCTCACGAATGCGAATGGTGCTTTTGTTTCAAATTTAATAAGATATCACGCAGTTCCCGGTAAGTAAATAAGAAATAGATATTGAGTCTATAAGATAATTAATTAATTTATTTATTTTCTTTTTCTTTAGATCGAGAGATACTATCCACGGATTTAATGCCAAGTTTAGTCGTAAATACATTATTAAATGATTCGTCGTTAGTACATCTACCAAATGGGGGCCAAGTTCTCTATTTAATGAAATCTATACAAGGAGATATTACGATTAATAATGGTAATAGTAATGGTAATAGTAATTTACCAGTAAAAATTATTCAAATGGATATTGTATGTACCAACGGTGTTATACATATAATTGACTCAGGTAATCTTCCATATACTTTTTGTGTTTTGTTCTTTTGCCTTTTTGTATTTTAAACTAATTTAAAACTCATTCGATCAATAGTTATATTACCTCCTTTATCATTGTTTGATACAGCAAATAATTTGGATTTAACTCAATTTATAAATATATCCACAAATGCAAATTTGTTATCGAATTTTAATACAACGATAGGGATGACTATATTCGTGCCAACAAATGATGCATTTAATAGACCAAATATTTTATCTATGGGATCAACTGAAAAGATTTCTTTATTAAAACTTCATGCAATAATTGGTACGGTAATCTATGAGATTAAAGATGGTATGGATATAGAATCAAGTGATACTGGAAAAAAATTACATTTTACGATTAAAAATGATACTATTTATGTTAATAATGGAAAAGTGGAAAAATCTGATATATTGTTACAAAATGGTGTAATGTATGTTATTGATAATGTCTTATTGCCATTAGATGGATCAGGAGGTAATGTGGTTTCGAATAATCCAAATAACGGTTTTGATAATGGTTATAACGTTCAAGGTACTAGGGATAAGAAATTAATCGTTGGTACTGTTTTAGGAGGTATTTGTGGTGGAATCGTTATTTCTTTATTTTCCTGTATGTTATATAAATGGTATAGAGCACAAAAAAATAGTAAATCTGTTACCTCTTCTCCAACAAATATTAATAATATTAACAATAAAAGATAACATATTTATTATATAATAAAGTTTGGTTATTATCATTGTCATTCTATCATTTATTAAAAGTATTCACATAGTAATTTTTGGAAACGTACCAAATTATTAAATTTATAATGCTTTAAATATATGCTATTATTAAAATAACATCACGGGTTAGTCGTGTTACCCTAGGAATCAAGGGTTTAAAATACACTAGTTACACAAATTTTTACTTGTATAAAATAAATTTTTTTTTACTAGATACAATAAGAAAATTTCTTCTTACCTATGTTCTAAAAATATGTCGAGAGAGAATGTATTAGTAATTGGAATCACTAATTCCGGTAAATCCGCATTAGCCAATGTAATGTGTGAGACTGTTCATTTCGAGGAAAATGAAAGCTCAGTTAGGAATTCAAAAGATTTCCAACAATACGATTTCGATTATGGCGATAGAAAATATCGTGTGATTGATATTAGGGTTAAGTTAATGGAAAAGGAAATTTTATGTAAAATAGGACGAGTAATCCGTTCAATGCCGGAAGGGATAAGCCAAATTTTATTTGTAGTTGAACAAAGACTAACGGATGAAGAAATAAAAAAACTTAGTGAAATTGAAGATGAAATTTTAAAAATCAAAATTGACAAATATACTACTATTGTGAGAACTAAATTTAGTAACTTTAAAAAAGAAAACGAGTGCAAAAGAGACGAGGTAGATTTTCGTAGTTTAAACAAGAAAGTATTTATCAAAAAATTATTTAACAAACCCCGCATACACATCGTTCACGTAGACAATCCACCGACACACATTTATGTTGGTGATAATGATGATAATAGTGATAGTGATGATGATAATACAAGAGAAAACAATAGTAAAAGAAGAGAAAGGTCAAGGACTATACTCCTAGAACATTTGAAGAAAGTATGTTCAAAAAAATACAAATTAAATATGTGGGATAAGTTTTATGAGTCTAATGAGTCAACAGATTTAGATAAACTTGCTAAAAGAGTGAAATCACATCTAGAATCATATGATCCGGAAGTCGCTAGAATGATCAAGAAATTAACAATCGACAGTAATTAAATAATAAAACATTCAGAAATACTATTTATAAAGTATGTGTTGAGAAGAGTGACGGTGAGAGGGTGATCAAGATATTTTATTATTTATTATTCATTTTACAGTATACGCAGGGCACAGATTATACTATTGTTTAGTTCATATATTTAGTTAATCAAATTCTACTCTACTTTAGAATATTTATTGTCATAAAAGTTTATTGTAATAATATATATATATATAAAAAAACAATAATAAATAAAATAAAATAAAATAAAATAAAATTTACGCGAGAAGATGGACTTAAATATAAAAGATTATGATGTAAATTTTATCTAACAAACAATCACAATATAAAAAAAACGTTTTATTGAAAATTTAAAAATAAAGTACGTAAATCAAGAATACAAAATGTAGTTGGTTGTCTTCAAGAATTGTAATAGTAAATTATCCCACATTTTTAATTATGACATACTTTTTCTAAATGTTCTAGTAATATTTTTTTTGACCTTTCTCTTCTTTTTTTATTAATTTCAATTGTTTCTTCATCATCTTCGTCATAAATGGCAATTTTTATCGGGGGATTGTCTACATAAATTATATTTTCACATAATTTGCAAATTTTTTTGCTCTTATTACACAAATCTTCTCTATCCTTCTTACACGCACTTTCATTTTTAAAATTACTAAATTTAGTTCTCACAATAGTAATATATTCAGCAATATCACTTTCTAAAATGGAATTTCCGAGAATTTCTTCTGTAGTGAATTTCCCATCAATTACGAATAAAATTTGGCTTATCCCTTCCGGCATCAAATTAATTATTTCTTTTATGTTTTCATAAGTGACTTCCTTTCCAATTCCGTTAGTGTCAACCACACGATATTTAGTTCCTCCCCATTCAAAATCCTTTTTCTTAAAAATTTGATTGGAACATTCCTCGAAATCATCGAAATCATCAGTATCACTTAACACATTGGCTAAAGTGGATTTACCGCCACCAGTATAACCAACTATTAATAAATTATTGATTTTTTCTTTCCCCATATTTTTACTTTAAATATTTTGATCAGTTACTTATAATATTTGAGTTTATTCTTAATTTGAATATTCAACCTTTTAAAAATGTTATTTTAATTTTGTAAAGTCTATAGCTAATAACAACATAAACATTTAAAATAAAAGTATTTTTTATCAAACTATCTTTGAATTTTTCTTTGAGATGATATTTTTTTCTTAAGATGAGTTTAAAATGGTCTGATATTTGTGTAAGGATATAATCTGTGGTATATATATATATATATATACTGGCGTTTGTACATTAAACACATAACCGTAGTTAGAAAATTATAGATATTTAAAGAATAAATTTAACTACATATATTAAATATTTGATTAATAAGATTCCCAGATTTGGAATTATATCATGCTATGCATAACGTATAACGGCTAAGTTAATCAAATGTCCGTACATTTACTTTCTTGTTAAATATTTGACTGGGTCAAAAAAGTAAAATGATGCAGGTCAAGGTAACTTTGGCCTCACTTAAGGAACTTATCCAGATAAAAAAAAATCCGTCATTGTTACAAAAATTCGTCATAGTGAAGAGATTTACATTTTTATTATTATTGAAATATTCTTAGCATCATAATGCACAACTTTTACCATCAACACAGTATTATGAATATGACAAGCTAAAATCAATAATTAAAAAAGAAATAAAAAAAAAATTGTAATTTGTATCTCTAATACGGAGTAAATCATTCATTTCAATAATAATTAAAGGAGTTCTTTTTTCTTCTGAAGTATTTTCTTAATGTTCAATAAGTGTTACTACTACTATGACATTTGATTTAATCAATCAAATTTGTTACGATAAATTGTAATTAATTAAAGCCGACTGGATAAAAAGAATGCATATACAATTTGCAGAGTACTAATCTTTATTTACCTTTTATATTTATATTGATTCAACACGAGTTAGGTTCAAGAAGGAGTTATAATATTATTTGATCGCATATTTACTGTATGTATTTTGTAAAACAACCGGTAATATGCAGTTCGTACTGGCATTTTGTGTTACACAAATTTTATTACTGTACATCGTCACGTAAAAGACTCTCGATAACCACTAATCAGTTAATTATTTCATAAACTGACTGCTGAAAGTTTGTGATTACTTGAACTCGATTGTTCGAACAGCATTTAATTCAAATCCGGGAATTACAAAACTCAATAGTTACAAAAAAATCTAGAAATAAGTTCTTGATTATCCTGATAACACATAATAGTCTTGATTAAAGCAATTATCTTTGAATTAATTACAATAACAATCCAGGATTAGAAGTAATGGGGAACGAAAAAACTAAGAATTTATTAATAGTTGGTCATACTGGTGGTGGTAAATCCACATTAGCGAACGTACTAAGTGGTATTGTTGATTCCGAGGAATACTCAAACAGCGAGATTGAAAATTTCCAGAAAAAGGATTTCGATTGGAGGGGGACGAAATATCGAGTGGTTGATACTGTCGGTATTGAAGAAGAAGTCACGTACGAAAAAATGGGAGAATTAATCCATTTGATACCGGAAGGGTTAAGCCAAGTTCTATTGGTGATTGACGGAAAGTTCATCACAAAGGAAAAAATAGGATTGTTTGAGCTATTTAAAAAATTAATATTTGAAGATGATATTGCCGAATATATCACTATTGTGAGAACTAAATTTAGTAACTTTAAAAATGAAAGTGAGTGCAAAAAAGATAGAGAAGATTTGTGTAAGGAAAGTGAAACAATTGCCAAACTGTGTAAAAATATTGTCTATGTAGACAATCCCCCGATAAATATTTTTATTGATGATGAAGACGATGAGGAAACAATTAGAATTAATAGAAAAAGAAGGGATCAATCAAGAAAGATATTATTAGAGCATTTAGAGAAAGCATGTCACAAGTTGAAAACGTGGGATAATTTACGTGTTAAAATTGATAGCTATTTTCCTGTTTGAAATGTGCAATATAGTAATCTTAATATTCCATTTTCTTTGATTTTATTTTGTATTATTGTTTGAAACAGTATTTTATCAATAAATACTTTTTAATTAGATTTATGGATAGATGTCATAATTAATGGTTCAGATAATTTAATAATAAACATCTTTATGAATTGAACAACCTCGGATAATCCTAAAGAAAATAAAATCATGTAATATTTATTACATGGTATTTTCGAATTGGGATTCTGAGTGTTAACGGTATCTTTAAAAAATTTTATAAAATTCCGAAATCAATTTTTCAAATTTTACTTTACTAAAAATTGAGTTTCTAATACAATCATTAAGTCCTTAGTATCACAAGTTAACAATTTTATTTCTTTAGATATTTGCTTTACTTAGCGATAATACATATAATTTCTATTTTATTTAAAAAGATAGATAATAAACATCTTGAAATGAATCTTGTACAGATAAGATTATACATAATAAATAAAGTTAATATTCATTACTAATCACTACAATTTAACGTCAATTTTAACTAATTGAACAAAATGATTCACTTATTGTAAGAAGTGCCAGAACATCCTTATTCTTTTCTAACCCCGGTGGTAAGTCGTCACATTCACTTTCTAAATATTTGGCAACATCATCACGTATCTCATCCCACTTTTTTAATTTGAAATAATCTAGCTGACATTCTTTATCTAAATAGTTTAATAATATTTCTCTTGACTTGCTTCTTATCCTTTTATTGGTTGAAACAGTATCTTCATCATCTTCATCAACAATTTGAATATTTGTCGGAGGATTGTCTACATAAACAACATCTCTACATGATTTAACTATTTCAGCAATAACTTCATTCTCATTATGCAATTGATTCTTATCTTCTTCACATTTATTTTTATTCTTAAAATTGCTGAATTTAGTTCTCACAATAGTAACATAATCAAGAATCTGAATTTTAAAAATGTCGAAAATGGAACCCTTAAGCAAGTTAAAATTTTTTGCTTCGTCCGCCGTGAATCTTCCATCAATCACAAATAAAATTTGGCTTATCCCTTCTGGTATAGAAAAAATTCCATCTAATACTTTATACAAAACATTCTTTGTAGATAGTTGAGTATCCCCAACTCCAATGGTATCAACCACACTAAAATATTTCCCTTTCCATTCAAAATCTTTTTTCTGGGAATTTTTAGTGACGCTAAATGAATTTCCGCTTTCAATAAACTCATCAGTACCAGTCAGTACATTGGATAATGTGGATTTACCACCACCAGTACGGCCAACAATTATTAAATTCTTAGTAAGTCTCTTCTGAATAAGTTTCAAGTCAAGAGGATATTTAAACTTTTTAGAATTAGTACCATTTTGATTATATTCTTCCAACAGCGTTTTACAGTTGCTTATGTCAAGTCTAGTTAATTTACTATCATAACAATCAAGAATTTCCAAATTGGAACAGTTGCTTATATCTAAATTAACTAATTCTTTATTGTTGGAACAATTAAGTTCTTTTATATTCGGACAAAGATTAACACTTAATATCTTAATTGAAGTATTCGAACAATTGAGTATAGTAAGATCACTGACTTCTAACTCAGTTAACTTCTCAGCTGATGAACAATCAAGCTTTGTTATATTTGGACAATCAATCTTAGTTAAATTCGTAAGTTTAGATGCCTTAGACAAGTTGATAATCTTATCAAGTTTGTTAATCTTATCAAGTTTTTTACAACTACTTAATTCCAAACTAGATAACCCATTTGTTGAATACTCAAGAGTAGCAAGTTTTGGACAATCAATCACGGATAATTTCTCAAGTTTAGAAGACTTAATATCAGTGAGTTGAGCACAACCACTTATTTTCAAAGTAGTTAATTTCTCAATTGATGAACAATCAAGCGTGGTTAGGTTTTGATAACCTCTCAAGTATAAATTCTTAAGTTTAGTAAATTTAGATAAGTCAATCTTGTTAAGTTGATAACAACCACTTATTTCCAAACTGGTTAACCCATTTGTTGAACAATTAAGCGTGGTTAGTTTTGGACAACCAGTTATTGTTAAATTCGTAAGTTTACTATGTTCAAATATGTCAACCTTATTAAGTTGAGAACAATTCCTTATTTCCAAACTAGTTAATTTAAGATTTTTCAAACTAATACTTTCTAAACTGTTAAAACCTTCTATTTTTAAAGAACCTTCAAAGTTTAAACGTCTGCTACCAGTAATACCTATATTATTCTCTTTCGAATATTTTTCGTTAAACCATTGCTGATCTTTTTGACCCTTTTTTTTTGTCATATTTTTTTATTTCCTTCGTTATGTCGGAATTTTCATTATTATTATCCTGAAGATATGTTGTGATACGTTAACCATGTACGTCTGAAACGCCATATGTGATAAGAAAAAAAATGCTGCATTAATATTAGTCCATGCTACTGTAATTTCCTTCACTATAAATTTCCAAGTGGGCTATTCTATAGATTCATGCATAATAATAAACTGCAGAAAATTTTGCAGGCATTATTAAATAAGCTAAAACAAATATTAAGGAAAAAAAATTCATCTTTTTTGCAAGTTTTTCATGAATTTTTTATTTTTTCTTTATATATCTTGAAATGAAAATTATATTAGAAATAAAAAAGGACTTTTGTTTTTAATAATCTAAACCTTATTTCCTTTATATTCATAAATTATAATATTTCAATATTAAATTAGAATAAAATTAATATTAATAATCTATTTTTTACCCTACTTTTCATTTTTATTTTTTAATAAAATACATATAAAATAATCATAAAATGCAACGTTTATCCCTTTTTCTTTTATTATTTTACTAAATACAAATAAAAATAAAAATGCTAAAAATCCTATTAAAACTTTAAAAGTCAAATGAATTGAATCTATAGATGGTTCTGAATTGATTTTTATAATAAAGCTATGTTTTGCTAAAATCTGAAACCTTGAATTATCTTTCATAATAAACAATTTAACTTATCTAATAGCTGAAATTATATTTGAAATTATCCTCTGATTGATACCATTGGACGATCAATAAATATACATTTATTTATGCACTCCTGGTAGGTATAAATATTCGCATAAATTGTGTAAATGGCAGGAGATAAAAAAGTTATACCACTGGATTAGGGGATAAATAGCTTATTTTAATAGTCAAAAATGATCAGCTTAATGGCTAATCATTATGTAATTCTAGTAAAATTAGGCTTATCTCCAATCATGCAGGATATAACTAATACTTATTTGTTAAAATAAATTAAATTGTATAATTAATTTAAGTTTTTTATATAAAATAACATTTTTTAAAAAGGTTTTATTATTTTTTTTTTGAATATAAAAAAAAATTTGAAGAGTTAAAGTAAAATATAAATTATTTTTAATACAAAAAAATGTTTAATTATAAAAAAATATTAAAAGTATTTTTTTAAGTTTTAATTTTAAATAGTTTTATCCCTTAAACTGTTTTGCGGGCAAATTTGCCCGCAATTTCTAAATTAGGAT
>JADRCO010002286.1:0-14344 GCA_021464525.1 Rhizophagus sp. LPA8_4_AMF | reverse complement strand
AAATTATTTTTTTCACAAATCACATGTTATGTGGCCAATCAGATCTTAATTAATATATCATGCTAGATTTAATTGCGTCGCACCCAAGCTAGATATACATTTTCCCTTAAAATATACTTAAATTAAATTTTAAGTATATTTTTTATATACTTAAAAATATCCTTATAATATGCTTAATTACCGTAAAGTCCTGAATATAAGCAACCGTTTTTTATTATAGAGGTGCTTATATTCAAGTAAATTTAAATATTTGGTATATTGTAGTATTGGCCAAAATTATCATAGTGTTGGTAAATGGTGCTTACTTTCAGGTAATATAAAAATCTGGGGGTGCTTATATTCGGGAGTTGCTTATATTTGGGACTTTACGGTAAAATTTAAGTATAATATAAGTATATTGCAAATTAAAATTAATACTTATTTTAAATATATTTTAATAATATTATAGAAATATTTTAAGTACAAATACTTTTTATAGAGCAAGTGATAAGGTTGCTTACTGAAACTAGAAGGTTTTGGCAGGATGGCATATGCAAAACTACTGAAACTAGTTTCACAAAATCATCCTAAAATGCCAAAATACGGAAACTGCTAAAATTTGTGAAACTGCTAAAACCTGCCAAAACTATTTTAGTGTTTTGGCGTAGTGTATTATATGATATACATATAGTTTCAGTATCTGCAACTTGCAGTTCAGATAGAATTTTTTTTTTAAATTAAAAAAAATTTTTTTCTTTTTGATTTTTAAAGCGCCAGACTAGACTTATACATGAGGTAATTAGATAAGTCTGTAGATGTGGTGTATGTTAAATAAGAAATGTTTCTAACGTTTCTTTCTTCTTTTTGTAGGAATACCAGAATGAATTATACGAACCAGACTTTGAGTGAAAGGTAAATAGAAGGGAAGGTTTATTTTTTATTCTTTTTTTAGTAACGTTATTAATATTATATTTTTTTCTTTTATTGTAAGAACGTCAGAATGAATTAGACGAACCAAACTTTAGGTTAGAGGTAATAGGAGAAAGTTTCGTATTTGTTCTTTTTTTTAGTAATGTTATTAACATTACATTTTTTTCTTTATTGTAGGAATGCCAGAACAAATAAGACAAATCAGACTTTGAGTGAAAGGTAATGAAGAAGGGGAAGGGAGTTTTTTAATAATTCTTTCTAATAACTTTTAATAATATTTTTTTCTTTTTTTTTGCAGATTCTCAGATTGCTAACATGCTGAAACTATGCCAAAATATTATTAAATACTAGTGTCAGCTACGCTAAAATTATATTGAAAGGTTTTAGCAAGTTTTGGCAAGTTCAGCAGTTTTGGCAAGTTTTGGCAGTTTCATAGTTTCACAATTTCGCAGTTTCTCCACTATATACCAAGATTTCAACTTTCGGCATAATTTTGGCAAGCAACCTTAGCAAGTGATTAACCTTGAATTTTATAAGTCACAAGCAGAAGCTTTAGGAGTACCAGCTGCCTTATTATTATTGCTTTCCTTTACAGTAATATGGTTGACATCTATGGTTTAGCCTAGTGAAGAAAACAGTGGTTAGATGATAAAGATGACTATAGTTCTGAAGATGGCAGTGATTTAAAGATGTCTGCTAAGCTTATGCCTAATATAGATCAACTAATTCCCTCTAAATAGTAAATACTAATCAATATTCTTTCTTAAATACAAATATTAGTTGAAGAAATCCCTGCTGATGGTCAGCTGATAATTACCAACAATTCTGAAAAAAGCATAAATGAAAAAGCAAAATAAACATTTTTAAATAATAATTAGCTGACCAAACACAAAAAAATCAATCAACAACAAAGCTTTTAGCTAAACCTAAATCTGCTAAATAGAAGAAAAATTCTATACTTAAAGTTGCAAATATTTGACAGAATATGTATAAAATCTGAAGAAAAGTATTTGAGTCTAAGACATAATAATATACAATATTTTATATACTTGAGAATCACAAAAAATTTTAGTAGAACTAAAGTTTTAGAGAAATATGAAATTTTTGTGCCTCATCGCCAATACAAATATCAGACCATAAAAGTCACAATTGTTTTATCCCAATTTACTCTTATAATTAGGTTGATAATAGTAGACTACAGATTTAGACAGTATATCTATATAATAGTTCTTTGCAAAATTAACACTCAAGAAGTATAAAGAGCGTGAAAAGTTCTAAGCTGTATCAACTAATCAAACACAGAAGGATCAATTGACAACAAAACCTTTGATTAAATTTAAATCTGCTAAGTAGAAGAATAATTCCATGCTTAAGGTTGTGAATATTTTGACAGAATATATACCAAACTCAAACTGAAGGAGAATATTTGAATCTAGAATATAGTAATATACAATATTTTATATACCTGAGAACTACAAAAAATTTTAGCAGAACTAAATTTTAAAGAAATATAATACTTCTTGTGACTTATCACCAACACAAATATCAGACTATAAAAATCATAATTGCTCTATTCTCATTTGCTCTCTCATAATTAGGTTAATAATAGTAGACTACAGGCTTAGGCAATATATCTGTATGATAGTTTTCTGCAAAATAATACTCAAGAAGCATAAAAAGCACGAGAAGTTTCAAGCTGTTATCATGAACATATTGGAAGAAATAATTATAGCTTCTTTGTGAACAGACTGCAAATTACACGAATTCTTAACTTCTTGTAAAGTTAAACCATTTAAAATTATTAATTTAGGAAACGATAAGTATAAACTTGTGGACTATTTTGAAAATTATAAGATACTTCATATCATTTTAGAAATAAAGCAAGTTTTTTATTCTATTCAGAAGGAGTTGCAATGGTGTTGACATAACTCATCCTCTTTGTAAATAATACGTAAATGTAATAATCAGAATTCTGGCTTATGGGCTCTCCAAAATAAAGTTAAAAAGAAGAATAAGAAGGTCTAATCATTTAAAGTCTAACTGAAAACTAACAAGTTGAAGATTTTTCAACTTCAAAACAGGAAGGTAATCTCTACTGACAAGAGAAAAGAGAGAGAAGGTAATATTAACAAGAAGGTTTTAACAGAAATTTTGATGTTGCTTTAGAAACTAATCTAGTGTAATAATTAGTCTATAGTTTTTTTAGTTGAACAGAATTAATCTTTTTTTTGAGGTAGTAATGTATTTTCTGGTTATTTTGTATCTTGCATTCCTATCACTAGCCCTTTCTTTTTTCTTCTCTAATAATTTGGTTATAAGTTGGAAAAGTTATATATACACTGAGGCTAGTAAAAACTCAGCTTAATTTTAGGTTGAGTGATTTCTTATACATGTATGTCAGAATTTCTCTTGTATTAATCCACACATTTATTATGTATAATCTGATCTTAACATAAAATAAATAAATAAATAAAGAATTTTTCTGAGTGCTATTAAAATAGTTAAAAGTATAAGGTAAACACCTAGAGTAAATTAAAAAATTTCTTTTTTTTACATTAATAGATTTAATAATAAAATACTTTATTTTTAAGAATACAAATGTGATTATTAATTCCAGTTATATGTTTTAATATAAAAAATGAAATTCTGAAAATTACTATTATATAACTAAAATTTACAGTATAATCCTTTGAAACATCAGATATATATCAATAATTAAATAAACAAAAAATTTCAGACAATTAATATAGAGCTTTTAATTGATTTTTATAAAAAATTAGATTTTTAAAATTTAGTCTAATTTATTAGTAAAGGTTAATTTCTGTTATTAACTATATAAAAATTATATAAATTGAAATATTGGAAAATTAGAAATTCAACTTTTGGTAAATATTGCTAAATTAATATTTTTCTAATTTAACATTTTTAAAGCTTCTGAAATCTTTGATTTAAAAAATTAGCAGTAACCTATTAGTAACTAACATTAATTATTATATATTTTATTCCAATTGACAAAAATACAAGTAATACAATGTGAGTTCTACAACTAATCGAATATTATAATTTAGGACGTATTGATCTTTAATTGCAGGAAACCCTACAACTCTATTACCCTAAGATAGAATAGTGTACGAAGCATCGGAAATTGTAAAGAAAAAAAAGAGATTGTATATAGAGAAGCTAACTAAAAATTGTATGTTTTTAAAAAAAACAAGCCTATCTATTTTTAGTAACTCTCTTCTATGTTAAATGCTCTATTTTTATAATCGAAAAACCTATACTACTATTACCTTCTAATAGAAATTGCCATGTAGGGTAGGCTTTCAAAAAAATAAATTTATAAATTTCGTAATTCGCGTTTAAAAGCCTATCAATTCACAAGATTTCACATGAGCATACCGTACTATATCTTTTATGGTAATACTTTATAGGGCGAAATTGGTGTTATACTCATATTGATGTCATCTCAAAAAATATCACATTTGAAATAATTCTATCTATACAAAATGAATGCTTTAAAAATTTTAAAAGATCAGCATGTTTTGACTAGACTCTGTAGGTTTGGGGCTTCACGCGTTTCCGTCAGAATCGCTCCATTAGCCATGCCTACATTGACGCGAGTTGTAAAATTTGGAGTAAAACCCTTGTCAACCTGGTATGCTGTAGGCGTGTTATTTTAAAGACTAAACTGACTTCATAAGTAGACCTGACAATATTATATTATCCGAACTTAGTGCAAGAAAAAATTATTCAGCCTGTCTCACTTACAACCGAACAAGAAAAGATTCATCGCGTCGTTATTATACTTCGAAATGTAAGTGTTTTCATGTTTATATCGTTTTATCGAATCATTTTGAATGGAAGAGAGAACTATTCTTAAATTCAAATTTGTATGATTTTTAGCATATCCTCCCCATTCTGTGGTTTCAATGCCTGCATTGTCTCCGACAATGTCGATGGGCAATGTTGGCACTTGGCAAAAGAAGATTGGTGATGCGGTATCACCTGGGGATGTTTTAGTAGAAATTGAAACTGACAAAGCTCAAATGGATTTTGAATGTCAAGAAGAAGGTTATCTGGCTAAAATACTTGTTGAAGGTGGAACAAAGGACATCAAAGTTGGGACGGTATGTTCCTTGATCATTATTACATAAATTCCAAAACCTTAAATTCTAACTTTTTCTATTACGCTAGCCAATTGCTATTTTAATTGAGGATAAGGAAGGAATCGAACAATTTGCTGATTATGTTGTCGAAAAAAGTGAACCGACTGAGACGAAGAAGGTTGAGCCTGTTGAGCAAAAAGAAGAAGCTTCACCTCAGCAAACGGAGTCTAAGACAGCAACAACCGATCAGCCAACTAATGTGCGAATTTTTGCTAGTCCAGTAGCACGTAGATTAGCGCATGAACGTGGAATTTCTCTTGATCAAGTTACTGGTACGGGACCGAAAGGTCGTATAACAAAAGCTGATGTTGAAAGTTTCGATAAACCCACAAAGCCCGAAAAACCAGTAACTCCAATTATCGAACCTACGTCAGCTTATACTGACATTCCTATAAATAATATGCGTAAAGTTATCGCTGGACGATTAACGGATTCCAAAGTATTAGTTCCACATTATTATTTAACTGTTGAAGTTAATATGGATAAGGTCTTGCAACTTCGTGAAACTCTTAATAATGAGAGCGATGGTAAATATAAGTTGTCTGTGAACGATTTTATCATCAAATCATCTGCTTCCGCACTTATGGCTATACCAGAAGTGAATAGTGCGTGGAATAACGATTTCATTCGACAGTGAGCATTGGATTGTATAATAATAAGAATAATAATTTTCTAGTTTTCCAATTATGCACATCTCCAATCAATTAAATTTTTGTCTTTCAGATACCATAATGCTGACATTTCTATTGCTACTGCTACTTCTTCCGGTTTAATTACACCGATTATAACAAATGCACAATCTAAAGGGTTGGCGATCATTTCAAATCAGGTTAAGGAGTTAGCTGGTCGTGCCAGAGAAGGAAAATTGGCACCACAGGAATATCAGGTAGATTAAATTTGTCCTAAAATGACTATGATATAACATAGCTAAACACTATATTTTTATAGGGAGGAAGTTTCACTATCTCAAATTTAGGAATGTTTGGAATTAAATCTTTCACAGCTATTATTAATCCACCACAATCATGTATTCTTGCTGTAGGAACTACTGAGCAAAAACTTGTTCCTGACCCCAACAATGAGACAGGTCATAGAATAGTTAATACCATGCACGTGACACTTTCATGTGATCACAGGGTTGTTGATGGGGCAGTTGGTTCTCAATGGCTTAAAGAGTGGAGGTCTTATATTGAAAATCCACTCAAGTTACTTTTGTAAAATTGTGTATTAAATATAAATCATGATCATGTGACATGGCTCATATAATATCATCATCACGTGAATAGATATTTCTTACAAAAAAATTTTTTTACGGATGAAAGCAGTTTCCTTTTTTTCGTCGTTTCATTTTATATCCATTTTTTATACACCCAACTTTTTTTAATTATTAAAGCGAATTTAAATTACAAAGTTATAAAAATGACCGATAATGATAATGTGACACCGGTTGAAGAAGTAAATCATGAAATTACAGATTTTGAAGAAACAGAAAATGAAAACAACAGTTCCGCGTTCCCTTTTGACGGCGAAATGCGAACTGTTTTTAACGATCCCGTAAATTTTAATGTCAAACATCCACTTTTTAACGCATGGACGTTATGGTTCGACAACCCTGGTAAAAAAGCAAACACAGCAAGTTGGTCTCAGAACCTTAAGGAGTTGATCACATTCGATTCAGTAGAAGAATTTTGGGGGTAGGTAAATTTTTTTATTGCTGAAATCTTTTTATTATTTATAATTTAAGTTAATACTTTAATTTATTGAATTTAAACTAAGAATGAACAATGATGGTTATTTTTTAATAGTGTTTACAATAATGTTGCCAAGGCTATTGATTTATCGCCTGGATCTAATTACCATCTTTTTAAACAAGGAATAAAACCAATGTGGGAAGATCCGGTAAATGAACTTGGTGGGAAATGGGTTATTCAATTTCCTCGAAATAAGACTGGTGAAGATATCAATACTCTCTGGCTTTATACAGTGAGTAGTTATTAATTAAATGCTCGAAAAATTGGTTAGACGCGCAGCTTTATTTATATGATATTCTTAAATTACACAATACAGCTGGCATAAAATTTGATTTGTTTAATTCTTCTTTCACTTCTATGGTTTAGATGCTTGCTTGCATTGGAGAAGGATTTGATTATGCAGATGAAGTATGCGGTGCTGTAGTGTCTGTTAGGAAAATCTTTTATAGAATTTCTTTGTGGACGCGAACGTCAAACAAAAGAGAGATTTGTGAGACTCTTGGGTATGTATTTTATTATTAAAATTACTCTCAATTCATATGACTTATTTAACTTATTTAAAACTTTAGACGGCAGCTGAAACAAACTTTGGGTTTAACTCAAGCCCAACAACTTGAATTCCAGCCACATTCCGATTCGATCAAGAGTGGCAATCACAATAAAGAACATTTCTTTGTATAAGTATAATTAATTGGATAATATATGGACGTTGTGTCGTACATTAATTTTTATTCCATTTATTTTTTATTTTGTTTTGTATCTTCACTTTTTAGATTAAAAATTTTCCTTATCTTGCTTATTAACTGCTAATTTTATATATTTATATATATAAGGCTTTATGTAAGGCCAAAAAGAAGGAAAGATATTCATAGTTTAAAAAAAAGAAATCTTTTTTGTTGATTTGATATCTGAGGTGTTTTGGGCGTTTCAACTAGTAAAAAGCAGTTTTTGGCAAGAATTAGGTATAAATTAGACAATAAATATTATGTTTATAGGTTTATTTAGGAATTTAGTTATCATTTTGCAAGTAATCAAATTATAAATTAATAATGTTAATAAAATCCTAAGCTTTTTTTCTAACCAACAATATAGATATAAAAAATATATTCAATAGAAATATTAAATAATATAACTAACAAAAAATATTTTCAATATACATTAAAGCTTGTTATAGTGAACTGTTTATGAACATTTTTATTGACATATTTTTATCAATGGTTTCTTCAGTTCCAACCATTTTTGTTTACAATAATAAATATTCACAAAAAACAAAAGATTTCTTTATAGTGAACTTTATATTTATATAATAAAAAGTTTCTTTAATATTAAAAATTTCCAATTCTATGTATATTTAGACCAACAAATTATTTTTATTAATAATAATATTATTTCTAACTTTTTGTTCTCTTTGAATTATTATACTTATAATATCTTTATTTAATAATAGTTCTATTGGTATTTCATAATATAATCTTGTAAATTTAAGTTTTTTGTACAAATAATTTCATTATTATCATTCAATTATCAAAATACCAATTCTAATTTTGTATTTAAAGTAATTTGTAAACAATATATCTAATGATTTTATATGATATTTGCTATAATAAATATAAATTTATAATATATATTTGGATAAATGTGTATTTTGCTCCTGTATAATGCTTAAATCCAATAAAAATTTGTAAAAAAGGAATTCTTAATATACCAAGTATATGTATTATTGCCTGCTCTGCAAGTTTGCTTAAAACATCAATTATCAAAGATGGTTTTAAATATTACTTATGACTTATTAATAAAATATTTTTTTCAGTTTTTTTCACTAAATTACGTAACACATTTAATTTTAGTCAGAATCAAATAATCAGCATAAAAACTTTCTTTTTTTGAAATAAAAATGAGATTTAAGCATCATACATGAAGGCTGGATATAGATTTATCTTATATATTTATATAAAATTTTCAAAAATTTTATTTTAATATTAAAATTTTATTAGTAATTTTACTATAATAAATAAGATTTATTAGTAAGTGAATTGAAAAAATAAAAAAAGTTCACTGTAAACCAAATTTATTATAATGAATTTTACTATAATAAATTAATATTTAATGTATTTAATATAGATATTAAATAATCAGAACTCTCTCCAGTTCTATTCATGACCATTTTTTTACTACAGTCAACTCTCTTATAGTTATACATTTAGAACAACTTATATTTAGTAATTATGATAAGATGTGACTATAAGCAATAAAATTATGTGATCTAATCAGTAATTTTTAACCAGAATTATAAATACATTACAGAAACCTGTTTTCTTTAATATGCAGTAACTGTATTATAACTGCATCAGTGCATCGTAGTCATATAGTAATTACATAGTGTAATAGTAACCATATAGTGAAATTATAATAAATACACAGTTACTGCATATTAAGGAAATTAAGTTTCTGCAATGTAATAATTTTAATAAAATGTTCAAATCACAATAATTTTGTCAATATTAATCCAATCACTATGAAATTACTACTATTCGATTCCTCTTAATAAGGCAATTTTAATGAGTCCAAGATTATTAAATCTGATCACTAGAACTTGTTGTAATTAAAATAAAGTCAAAATATTTAATATTACACAAATTTTACATATATAAAATGCTGATTTGATCAAAAAAAATGGATTATTCAGTCAATATTAATCCAAACATTATAAAATTACTATCATTTGATTTCCTTCAATAAGATGAATCCAATGATCTAAAGATCATTAAAATCTGGTCTTTAGATCCTAAAATAAGTATATTTTAATAAATATCTCTCTATAATCATATAAATATACACTACTTGAACAAAAGTAGGCGGACACTATATTTATTAATTACTTAAAAATGTACATAACAAGTGGGATCAAAATTTTAACTATTATTAGTTAAACCATATACAAAACTAATATTTAGTTGGCCAGCCATTATTCTTAATATATGCCTCAACCCTACATGGCATACTTTCAATTAAATTAATTAACGTATTATTAGGAATTTGATTTTATTTTTCATGCAAAAAACACTCCAATTCCTTTACATTTTTTGCAGGTTTAGGACGTTTTCTAATGTGCCTTTTCAGCTCTGACTATAGATGTTCAATTGGATTCAAGTCAGGTGATTGACTTGGCCAATTTTCCAGAATTTTGACTTTTTTTGCTTTTATCCATTTTTTAACATTTTTAGCGGTATGGACTGGAGCATTATCATCTTGGAATAAATACCCTCAGCTACTATAATTATTATTAATAAAAGGAAGCAAATGTGTTTCAAGTATTTGAATATAATCACAATGGTTCATTTTTTCATTAACTTTTACAAGTGGTCCTATCCGCTTTCCTGAAAAATAACCCCATATCATTACACCTCCACCACCATATTTTATTGAAGGAGCCATGTTTTGAATATTAAATCTTGTTCCAGGAGTTCTCCAAATACGACCTGGACCATCATTTTTAAATATAGAAAAATGGCTTTCATCACTCCAAATAACTGACTTCCATTTTCTAACAGACTAGTCTTTTTTTTCAATACACCAGTTTAAATGATTTTCTCTTTATTTATTGCTAAGAAGAGGTTTAAGCACTAGAATACGTGAAAAAATATTAAGTTTATGCAAATTTCTCCTTATAGTCTTGGTAGAAACTTGCAATTCAGTTTTCTCTTGAAAATTATTATTTTTTATTTGTTCAGCTGATTGATGATTATTTATTTTGACAATTTTTTTAATGTTTTTTGGTGTTCACAATTTAAAAGTTTAGGACGACCACTTTGTGGCTGAGTTTCAAGACTTTTTTCTTCATAAAAGATTTGTATAATTCGGTAAACTGCTGTTCTAGAAAAGCCAAGCACATTAATAATTTTTTTCTGGTAGCGCCACCTTTAAATAGACCAATAATCTGGTTGCGTTCAGCCTCTGTTAAATCATACATGATGCGATATAGTACAAATTCTGATTTTATCGATCACATTTGATGGTTGTCTTAGCAATTACGTAATTGTTTATTTATACCATAAACTATCACATGTTAAAATTTCAACCCAAATTATTATATATATTTTGTAATAATTAATAAAATATGGTATCTGTCTACTTTTGTTCAAGTAGTGTATGATAATGACTATAAGTAGTTTATGACTATAAACAATAGATTTTATATATAAAAATTTGGAACACTCAATTAAGGTGACTATATAGGATAATATGACTATAATGGAAGTAATTATAGAAAGAGTTAACTAATATATTTTTGCTATAAAATTTTATTTTTCTTTTATTATTTCCTTTAAATAATATATTTTAAGTCTTTATAATACATTTTTTTTTATTTTTATTTTATTTTTTCTTTCTATTAATATAGTTCTATCAGTCAACTTAAACTTTTAGAACAGTACAGTCTGTGAACAATTAAACATTTAAAACAACAAGTCTTTAAGCTTAGTAGAGACCTACTAAATTGTATTATTAAAACTTAAGCAAAATAATACTCATACAAGTGAACTTTTAATATTAACACTTGAAAAGAATACTATAAAAAGACTCATTAAAACCTTGAATAATGAAGAATTTTTATATTTTTTTGGTAATATTTCAAACTATACCATAGATAGATGTATTATAAATATTTATAAAAGCTTTTAACTTCTCTCATAATCTGCTTATCATATCATAAATCTGGAATATTTAATAGTATTTTAACTACCTCTATTAGGACTCTAAACATCTATGATATAACTCATATTTGGATTTGTGTAGTAATTATAGGAAAATTTTTTTAAAACCTATAAATTGAGTTTGTGTAGTACTGGATTTATTTTGTGTTACTCACAATTTATATTTGCGTAGAGTTTATATTGATCGTAATAATCAAGATTAGATAATATATATAAAAAGTTTTTCTGATTATATTATATTCTAAAAAAAAAACCCAAATTTGTTAATTTATATAATTTACATTATGACTACATTTCTCCTCACCTACACGTCGTAACTTGCTATTTAGTATATTTTCTTATCTAAACGTGTGTTTAATATTATAACTAAATTTTATAAAAATTTTATTAAATATTTAATGGTAGGTTGGAAGTATTCAAAAAAACGTTTAAAGAAACATCCATACGTTACTAAAGTTTTATGCGTAAAAAAAGTTGTTTGCGTATGTGGTGCAATAATTAAACTGTCAAAAAAATGGGATGAAGATTATATTAACCATCATACCAAAAGTAATGAATGTAAACGAGTTGAAGGCCAAAAAATCATATTAATTTTTTGACACTAAAAAATATAAAGTTAATGACTCTGATGAAGAATGGGAAGATTGGAATAGTGAAGTTGAGGATGTAATGGATGATGACGATATTATTGGTATCGATGAATATGAAGAACTGAGAAGAAAATACAGGCTTTATTATTGATATTAATAGTGCTGAAAATGTTGATTTCACTTCAAATAAAAGAAGAACTTGTAGTGGCCTTTGTTTAGCTAGTATTTCAAAATATATTGAACGAACACTGCAAGTTTGGTGGTTTTTATTGTATAGAGGTAATTGCCAAAGAAATATAGCCAAATAAATTTAAAAAAGGATTTTCTAGAAAAAGACTTAATATAAACGAAAAAAGGATTCTTAATTGTTAAATATATGCTGAAAGTACATGATTTATTGATCATAAAAGTAAGATTATCATTTTCTTTAAATTATTTTATTCACATTATTAAATTTTCATACTAAATTATTTTAATTTTAATTTAGGTTCTGTATGTGCTAAAGAATGTAATGGATTTGTTGATGAAGCATATCAGAATAAAATCTGTTACACAACATGTTTAGCATTACGTTCTGATATTTGATTGACAAATCAGATTTTTGTTCCAATACCAAAACCTGAAAATGTAAAACATACACCTTTATTCTGGTTTGAAAATGATTTGCTGAAAAAGTATTTGCAAAATGCCAATTTGTGAAATATTATTAAAGGAGAAAACTCACCTAATAATTTGAATCATGTATGGCTTACCTTGGCTAATAAAGCAATGAAGGGTGCTTTTAACGATAAACCTATATTTATTGGGTTATGTCATATTATGGTTCAAGCATATTTACAAAAAGAGAAAGGCTTAGGTCGACAAAACCTTAAATATTCGGAGGAGTTTACTAGCTTTCTTGTAATTTTAGATAGTTTTAGCAGTCAGACTTTAGATCTTTTTTGACAAAATTTAGAAGGAAGGACTATTCAAAGTATTAGGTAATTATAATTTCTTTCATCAGTATAGATACAATTATTTATTAATAATGTATTTAATTTTATAAATTGATTTTAATAAAGGTGACTAAAAAGAAATGAAAATGATTATCTTACTGATCCAGATCTTTGTTATGAGAATGTAGCAAGGTTTAAACGATTAATAGACACCTTGCATTATGGAGGTCCCATTGTTGCTATGACTGATAATACTAAATTGAAAATTGGTCTTCGTTATTTGCCACAATTTGGCTGTATTGTTAGATCAACACTCAATAATAATGAAACAAAAGTCACAGATTACGATCAAATTGCTCAAATAATTAATGAACTCAAAAGTAAAAAAGCATTTGCAAGCAATATTCGGGCATACACTCTGCAGGTAAGATACGTTATTTGAATTAACTATATTATAAGTTTGATTAATTAATTATAACATATTGGAAATATGATAGGTTCCACTTCCTAAATTTCTACCAGTAATCATCGCATTAATTCCAAATAACGGTTCAGATAAAATATCTGATATTTTTGATTTTCACCAAAAAATTTTGATGAACATTACACTTCAATTAAACTTACACATTCTTAGTATCAGTTCTAATGGTGCACTAGTGGAATTTTAGGCTCAAACATTAATTTAAAGTATGCTGATTGATGAAAGGTTACAACTAATTGATACAAGATTTGACATAACATTTAGCTGTCCAATTGTACCATTAGTCGGCCCTGTTTTAAGAGTGTAGGACCCAAAGTATGCTAAAAAGATATGTCGAAATATGATTATGTTCAGAGCATGAGTTTTATTACTTGAAAGATTAACCACGTAGTTTACCATTTCCTACTCATTTTTCAACGCTTAGATTCTGTAATGTATAAACAAGATGTTGTTAAACTTGATAAATAAGATGATGCTGCCTCTTATAGAGTTTTTTGCACAACAAATTTAAGAACTGTATTTCTACAATATTTAGAGAATTCTAAAAATGAGGAAATGTGTGGATTTTTTGTTTTGTTATTTATATTTGGTAAGTTTTTTTTAATTACTTTTATTAAATTCAGTTAGTTTTTCACAAAATACTAATATATGAAATTAAATTATTTAATGGGAAAATTTATTTCTCACCCCGGGGTGAGATTGTTATTACTCACCCTCTATTTCACGTGACAACTATAAATTTTTGATTGGATGATTTTTACAATTATGTCATCATCAGTTTTAATGTTTATTTGTTTATC
>JADRCO010002285.1:0-14344 GCA_021464525.1 Rhizophagus sp. LPA8_4_AMF | reverse complement strand
AAAAAAAAAAAAAAAAATTTTTTTTTTTTTTTTTAAAAAAAAAAAAAAAAAAAAATTGATGATATTTACTATTTTTCATTAATATATCTCTCCACTTTTCGCATCGTTTACATTGATAATCTTCTAAATCCTTTTCTAATTCATTTTCGATTTTTTTTTTATCTTCTATTGATAAACCTAAACCTGTTATATACATCAAACTTTTTCTCCATTTATCAAAATTTTTTTGTTCTTTTGATTTTTCTTCAATCGGATCTTTTTCCATTATTTTTAGGAATGTGTGAAATACATATATATATATACACACATTAAATGCAAGATCGTGTTGTACAGGATTATTAATTTAAAAGTGACGAGAGATTCGAGATCATTAAATTTTTCAATTTCTTATCAAACTTATAATGGACTTTAATCGTCAAGTAGTTACAAAATCGCAAACATATTACGAAATACTTGAAATTTCTGATGAAAATGCGTCAATTGAACAAATTAAACAACAATATCAAAAATTATTACTTCTCGTAAGTTTTCTTAATTCTTTATATCAGAGCATATATAATTGATAAACTGACAAGGATGTAAGCATCATCCAGATAAAACAGGGTTTATAATGAATAATGATGATGAGAATATCAAAAATAATTATAATAAAGAAAATAAAGTTGAATCTATTATTAAAGCATGGAAAGTGCTTAGAGACCCCGAACTGAAGAAGGTATACGATGATGAATTGAAAGGTAACTCGCTTAATTTATTTTATAGAGAGGATTTGAAATAAGTTGAACTAATTAAATGTGTCATAAGCGATGCGATTAAAGCAAGATGAAATTTATAACGCAGACATTGATTTAGATGATATGGAATACAACGAAGGTACGAAGTTTCGAGTCTAAAAAAAAATTTTCTATTAATTATCTTGATATAATAATTTTTTTTTTTTTACAAATAGAAATGAAATTATATTCTATATCATGTCGTTGTAGTGGAAATTATATTATAACGGAACAAGATTTAGAAAAAGGAGCAAACATTACGGGATGTACAAATTGTTCATTAAAAATTCATATATTATATGAAGTAAATGATGAATAAATATTCTTATAGTATATACTTATTTGTAAAGTTAGATTATACCATTTATTGTTATGTAATTAAGTATCTTTCCAACCTTTCAACATAAATGTAGAGTAAAACTTATGGCACAATTTACAATTTTGTCACGTGAAGTGAGAATTATTTTATATTGAATAAAATATAAATCAAGATATCACTCTAATAAGAATGAAAAGACAAACATTACATTTTACTTTTGTAAATTATAAATAATTAACATGGTCATTAACTATTCAGATCTGAACTAATACGTAACCATACGACAAATGTAGTGTGTTTTGTGATATTTAAATTATTATTTCATAATAAATCCAAAATTTTTCATCATGTAAAAGCTTTTTTGCAAAATTTTGCTTATATATGCCATTAATTCAAATCCAAATCTCAATCAGAATCTTGAATTCGTTTCGCGTACATTCCAACTGTATGTCTGGCTGGCCGGAATGTTTTTCCGGAGATGCAAGGTATCCTTGTGAGTCCTATTCAATGCTATAAACAAATTTTTTTTCAAATTCGAGAAGTCATGTTGTACACCTACTTTCTTGTGGTATTTAACAATTGTTTTATAAAGATACGAGCGGGAAAGAAAAGTCAAAACTAAGTCTGGTTTAGTCTCATTGAGCAAGATAAAATTTACAAGGTGAACGGTAGCCGAATCGAGTTTGACAAAGGAAAAAGTAAATGTATCGTTCCATTGTTTTTCAATACCCATGCTTTTTAAATTCATGTTAAATGCGTGAGATCGCAAGTCAAATATGTCAGCTGCGTCAAATTTTGAGTGGCTATGTTCATTTTTTGGTTTACTGCGAGAAGCATTCACGGTGCAAACATAGTTCGGAGTTGCACCTGGATGAGGAACGTTTTCAAATATCGAGCGCTGACCACCAAAAAATTGGTATAAACTGTCGGGTCTAACTTCTTTTCGAAACATAGTAGGGCAGAGGACCAACACTAGCTTTGGAGAAATGACATAAAACGAATGGAAAGCATATTGAAATGGGAATGCTCCGAACATGTTCCCAGATACTCCTTCAAAGATTCCAAATCCATTGCTGGTTATAATAAATTCCTCATTTTCGCCAGCCTGCCAAATTATGAGAAAACAATCGACCATGCGCTGCTTGTAGTCTTCCCTATCTATAGAAAAGATTTTCTGATTATTTCCAACTTCTTCATGTGGAGTGTCTAATATTTCACTGATGTTCTGCAACCATACTTCTTTAGGTTTTTGTAAGTTGTGCTGTTGCATAAAAGTTTTTACCATAGTCAAAGTAATGCTATCAAATTTCTCGTCGGTAAACTGAGACAATCGTTGACCGTTTCGATAGTTCATTATAAAGAGGAATTTGCGTAGCTCTTCGAGATTTCTCCTAAGTAAAACGACTTGATTCTCCATTCTAGATGCCTTCACAATATTGTGGATCGTTTCTGATGCTCGTCTTTCAAGTTTAGCCAGCCTTTCTTCTACGTGCATTACGTCTTTATTATTAAGATCTTTGTACATATTTTGGTATCCATATGTTCTACCAATTAAGTAAACGCCCAGTTGATCTTTCTTTCTATCATAAGTTTGGAGAAGCTCAGCTTTCTTCTGATTTTTCTTTTTCTGTTGTTTTATATTGCTCTCGAATATCCTTTCATATTTGTCAATAGCAAAGTTGCGTAGAAGGAATCTGGGAATGTAGTGGTGGTATTGATCCATTATATCGAACAAAGAATTGGTTTCTAACGCTATTGCAAAGTCCCGCCTTTACCTTATCTATCCGGGTATGTACAACATTTGACTAAAAGTAAACATTTGTGACGATTTGGATCCGATAAGAAAGCTGTCATGTAGAAATAAATTGCAAAAGTGATCATCAAAAAAATTTAAATGTAACTGATAACGTGATGTTTATATAGTGCAGATCATAACAAAAATCGGCACTGTTTTGCTATATATAATTTTTTAAATCATTATTTTTATAATAATAATAAAATTAAATTCACTAATTAATAACTAATTGATGATTATATAATTATAATTATAATCAAACCAATTAATAACTGATTGATAATAAATCAGCTTCAGTTGTATATTATTATTTTAAATTTTGAATTAAATATTTAAATTAATATTAATAGATTAATAATTTTTTTTTTTTGATCAATTTAATTAATTTAATTCCATTATTTTTTAGCATTATTTTATATATATAAAAGTGCAAGAAACTAAATTTAGAATATAAAAATAAGTAACATTTAATTTAAAGAATGATAATATTTTAATAATTAATATAAAAAAAAGTATACATATATACATATTTCTGTATTTTAATGTATACATCATTTGTTAGTCAAGTAGGTGATTGTAGCTTTGATAATGTTATTTTGATGTAATTGAAATCCTATTAATAAATCATATCATGTATACATCAAAAAATATATATATATTTCTGATTTTTTTTTTAATAACTGATAATGTAAAAAAAAAAGAATTATTACTACCAAGTTATTATTTATTAAGAATAAAATAAATAAATAAAAATAAAATATTATTTTCAAATGTATATTATTTTGAATTTTTAATTACTTTATTTTAATAATTTGATTTCAAAATAGATAAAACCAAATGAAAAGTTTTGTATATTCTTTTACAGTTTACTACTAACAGCTAGAATTTTTAAAGTGACAAACTTTAATATGAATGTTGTTAGTATTTATGGACTATTTTACAAAAATTCAAATTTTTAAAGTAGTAAATATATAAAATATCTAATAAATAAATCATTACTAAATTAAAAAACTAAAATTATATTTTTTTTATGCTGATAATTAATTAAAAAGAAAACGAGAATTCTAAATAGTTATAAATAGTTGAAAATGATAATAATAGAATATATGAGAAATTCAAATGCTTATTCAAAAGGCTTAGTCCAAAGGATTACTTCAAAAAGTATTTCTATTTCAGGGTTAGTCTTTTATTTGTAATTGTTATAATTGAAATTCACATGCTCACCGCCTTTTATTATCCCGGTGCCAATTTATTATTAGAATGAAAATAAAAAATGAACTAATTAGAAGGAATTAGCAAAACGTATGTTATCGCTATATTATCTGCATGGTTATGATTTGTAATCATTTAAAGTAGTTACAGTTTTACCCAAAAAATATATACAGTATGTTAGAAAATAATTCTAAAATTAGTTTGGGCTGTGATCAAAAAATCTGGTGATTCCCTTGCCATGAAGGATAAAGACGTAATTACAATCTATTTGTCACACTAACACATTAATATAAATAATTATAATTCAATTAAAAAAGTGATAATTAATGTAGTGAACTTACATATGCATAATTTAAACCACCTATAACAGCCTTTATATAGAATGATCAACATAACCTGATGCTTTCTATTATTTTCTATTGCTAAAGCATTTTGAAATAAGATGATTCACTCAGTGAATGAAAAGAATGAGCGGGTTAAAGGGAGGAATTTACTCCATATGTATGTATGAACTCCATATATGAAAAGGCTTAGACTATGATTTAAACTATTTGTGTACTAGAGTTTATGATCGAAAATCGTCATTTGAGAACATGTACTCACTAATTGGATATTTCTAGTTATGGGTCATAGTAACATTGCGGGGGGAATTATTTATATTTTGTGTTGCAAAAAAAGAAAAAAAAGTTAACGATGCTAATAAAAGAACATGATGATTTGATAATAGAATATATATAAATATACTCCATAAAATCCTACCGTTAAATTCGAACTAGGAAAAAAAGCAAATATTTTTTTTTTTTTTCTTCTTCTTCTTTTTTCTTGCTTTTCTTGTTTTTTTTTTTCTCAAGAATTTATCAGAAATCATGAAGATTATTCAATTTACTTTTTGTTTTTTGGCATTTATTGCAACATTTGCATCAGGTAAAATTAAATTAAATTATAATAAACTGTTGAAAAAATGATTTGCTAATTTTGCCAATTCCTAAATTTTTTTTTTTTTCTTATTTCTGGATAAAATAGCCACGATAAATATTTTATTCCCATCATCTAAATACTATTTAGTAGCTGGACAACCCAATGAAATAATGTGGACTGCTGATATAACTGATACTTTACCATTTTCGATATTTTTAACAAATCCGGTAAAATAAAAATTTAATAATTTAATTAAACATGTTATTTTTATTTATTTATCCGTTTATTTATTTATTTTCCCATATTAGAGCATTGCCGATTTAAAACAATTTGCTCTTGCTAATAATGTTGATCCAAGACTTGGTAAAAAAACTGTTGAAATAGGAGCAAATACTAATGGCACTGGTAAATAATTTTTATAAATTTATACACTTTTAATTAAACATGAATTCATTTTAATAATTATTCTTTTTTTAAACAACAATGTATACACAGGTTTTAGTTTGATTTTCACAGATATTGGAAATATTGCATCAATTTATGCAACTTCGGAAACTTTTGAAATTAAACCATTAAATTCCACACCAACAGCATATTCTACTCCTACTCCTACTCCAGCGCCAACTTCTTCAAGTGCTCCAGCGTCTATACCTAAGAGTTCTTCAAATTCTATTCATAATTATGGGTTTGGTGTTTTAGTTTTAGCTGCTCTCTTTGCAATAACTTTATTTTAATGGACTTTACCTCTTATATCACTAATAATATTTAACAATTTTTATTATCAAAAAAAAAAAAAAATAATTAAATTTAATTTATAATGAATCAAGAATAATATTATATCTATTTTATAATAAATTAAATAATTTGAAATAAACTATATTAATTTAAGTATATGTAAAAAAAGTCCATCCAGATACCGATTAATGTTTAAACTAATAAACTAATAAACTAATACAAAATTAAACAAAGCTTTTGTTTTAAAAAAAAACCTAAAATGTTCTTCTTTATTATTATTAAATTAATCTAACCAACAAATGTACTGAGTTAACAGCTTACCTTAGCCTAATAAAATTATTTACTCGTTTTCACACTTCTTGTTCTAACCATTTAGAATACTTTTCTAGTCGTACAGATTCTTCTTCTTCAGTCTCTCCAGACTTCGCACCAGTCTTTTGATATTTTTGTTTGCCATCGAATATTTCTGCTTCAATACGACGACCAGCAAAAAATCGTCCATTCATTTTCTAATAAATCACATAAGTACAGTTTTAATATACCTTCACATCATTCATTCATTTCAATTTAAATATATACCATTACGCATGCTTCAGCACTTAATTGATCCTTAAACTTTACAGACACTATTCCTTCCGGTTCTTTCTGTTAAATTGAAAAAAAAAGTTGCAGTTTTTGTCCTATTACACATTATAAGTAATAAAATTACACATACGTCATATAATATCACATTGGTAACTTCTCCTAATTTCTCACATTCCGCACGAATATCTTCTTTTAAGTCCAAGAGCAAAGTAATATCGCTCTTTAACGATAAAAATTAAAATCAATATATTTGTTGATAATTTAAATTCATATATATATTTAAGTTCATACCTCCAATTCTTCTAAAGTGAACATGTGCTTCAAAATTACTATTTTATTATATCGCTCAGCTTTTTTCCCAGGTTCAGATTCATACCAATCCAATTTCCTAATAAACAAAAAAAAAATCATATATTTAGTTAATTCAAATAATGTATGAAATATTTCTTTTTTTTTTCATATTATAACATCATACTTTTCGAGTTGATGCAATTTCTTTTGAACTTTTTTCTTATCTAACTTGTTATCATTTTGATTTGCATCTGGTTTTGGTTCTTTCTCTCTAAATTGTGCCTATAAAAATTATCAAAATTAATATTATAACATGTTAAAAAATTGACGAAAATAATAATAATTATATCACATTACTTTTTGTACGTGTATTACAGAAACTTCCTCTGGACGAAGCTGTGTTTCATCCAGCAATTGACAAGCTAATGCAACAGATTCTTCTTTTAAATAAGTAACAAGAGCATCTCCCTTTAATCGATCCTTATCATCCTTGTAAAGTTTTATTTTTGGTCCTCCTAAAATTTGTTGATAATAAGAATCAATAAACGATCGATTTAAGTAATATTATAATAAATTAATTACCGGCAACCAGATCTTCCATCAAAACTCCATATTTAGAAAATACTTCGGCTAATTCTTCAACAGTGACATCGGGTGGTAAACCGGTAACGTATACAGATGTGTTTACGGGTTTTTTCTTTTGATTATTTTGCTTTTGCTTTTTGGAATCTTGTTCTGTCTATAATTAAGAAATTCATATAAAAAATTATTTATAAATTAAGTTTATATTATATGAAAAGATCAACTTGAAAATACATACATCGTTAGAGGTATAAACATTTTTCCGTTTGCCTCGTTTTAAAGGGACAGCGGGCTCCTTTGGTGGCGAAAAAAAACAATATCTATGTGTATTCCTGAAGAAAATTTCTAACTTTTTATAGTAATATATATCTTACACTTTCGTTAACACCAGGAACTGAATAAGCAGATTGTTGAAGTTGAAGCAAAAGATCCTCATCCTAATATAGAAAAAAAAATTATCGTTATTTTTTATCAAGACATAAAATTGTTTGCTTTTGGGTATCATAAACGAGAGCATAAATTACGATTTGAGTCCATTGCTGCTGATCTTCGTCAAACTGTAAGGTTACTCCGTCGTCACTTGTATAAGTCCATTTACCAATAGCCTCAATAAAGTGCATTTTAGGATCTGAAAGGAAGTCAGAGGTAGAAGTTACTTCTTTGTTACTTTTTTGACCAGGATCAACAGGAACGTTATTTTTTTCTTCTTTATTAGTATTAGTAGACATTTCTATTTTTCAAGTAAACTAGAGTTGAAAGATCTAATTTGAAATAAAAGTCCGCGAGCAGTCCGACCAAAATCACACTACTTAACAGTTACATAACACAGTTTGTCACATTTTTTAATACAATGATGTGTGATAAAATTATAAATACTAACTCTATACTAACTTGATATTGACCTGATCTTTGTTAAATCTCAAAGTTCCCATGCACAATTAATAAATCGGCATGTGACATAAATAAATACCAGTTAGATAAACTAGTTATAAGCAATAAAAAGTTCGTTACAAAGTTCCGAATTCATTCCCTCCCTTTTTTTCTTTATTATTTTCAAATCAAGATACTCGAGAAGGTATTTAATAATTATTTTTTATTTCTTCCTCTTCTTTTATTATATAAATTTTAACGCGTTTTCCTTTTACAAATAGCTTAAATAATGTGTGACCCTGTAGTTCCGCAGCTTCCTCAAGAAGTGAAAAAGGTCAGCTACGACACGGTAAATATCAAACTTAAGTCTGTTAATGATCAAGTATCTTTACAAGATTCAGTACAAGGTAAATAATTTTTTAAAGTTTTAATATAAAAAAAAAAAAAAATTATTTTTATTAAAAGTGTTCTATATAATAATTAGCGGGTACCATTGAAGAAGAGCCACAGATGACTTCTATCTTTAATGACATGTCAACCGTTCAGGAAGAAGTTGATCTAATGAAATTTGATGATGACTGGTTAATTTCTAATGACGATAATTTTGATAATGATCCTATTAGAAAAACGGTGCAAGACGTACATGTTTCTATGATCGATCAGCTCTTGTGTGATCTTAATTTTGGAAAAGATCATAAAAATGAAACGAAGAATGAAAATGTAAATAACGTTCAAGAAAATAAAATGATACAAAATGAGCAGGTTACATCAAAGTCTCTAGAACAAGAAACACCCAAGAAAGAAATGGATGATAAAACGATAAAGAATAAATCTAATGACGTCTTTAAAGGAGTTCCACCTGTTTCATTTCTTGCGAACTCTATGAAAGAAACACCACCTTCTTATCCTTCTTATGCTGAACCTACCAATGGGACGCGACCACCTCATATTAATGTCATGAATACAAAACAAACTGCTGATCCTTCTCGTGTTAAAACCGTAAATGGGATGCATTCAACAGTTATACCTTGTACTCATAACATGAAGGAAACACGAGAAGAGATAATTTCTTCAGCAATGGAAATGAAACGTCAAAGCCTAGTTGGTAAACCAAGAAATAAGAGAATATATTCCTTTTTTGAATTGATGATCTATCAATTTTCACCTATTACAAAGGAGTTACATTCTGATGTTAATGGAAGATTTAGTCATTATGTATATGATTATGATTTGCTAAATGACAATCCTCAAGCAGACGGACAACCTCGACGTCCTGGCGTACTTCGGGGTACAACTTACCAACAACGAAACGGGTGGAACAGATGGAACGATCAAGGTATGGATACATGGGATCGTACTGTATCTTCTCCCACCAGAAAATATTTCGAAAGTCCATTGGAACTATCTTTTCTTAAAGAATGTGTGATTGCTCAAAATCGATGGACCGCTTTGTTGAAAGAGAGGGAGCTGCGGACAAGTTGTATTAAAGAATTTAGAGATTGTAAGAGTATGAAATGGATTAATGCGCATATGAAATTCACTGATAAGCATTCTGAGAGCTGTTTGGTACATCATGTAAAGAATGAAGCAAGATATTATGGAAAGAATATTCGATCTGAAGAGAAAGATACATACTAGGATTTGCACAAGTATATTATAGGCGAGTCAATTTTTCAAAAAAAAAGAGAACGAAAAAATTTTTTTTAGATATCCAATTAAATTCATATGTACGACAAATGAAGTCGCCGATTTTAAATCTTTTGTCTTAGCATGTAAATTTGTATTTTGTACAATATTTTCATTTCGTGCTTTTAGAATTAACAATACAATACGTGCTATAAATGCTATGTATAACAATAAAGTTAAAAAGAATGTAAATAAGTGAATAATTCATTATAATATTTTATATTACCTATTGTTAATTCTTTGCATAGTGCTATTATTTGATATAAGCAATAAACGCGTTTAACCATTAGGAAATCTTGTATTTGAAAGCCTCCGGGCTTTTACCCGTTAGGGAAAACCTCTAAGTTTTTAACCGTTAGAAAGCCTTATGTTTGAAAGCCTCCGTCAAATATGAGAAAGTGTAAAATACTAATATATTAATATTTTCAATATTTTCGTGGTTTGTACAAGTTACAACAATATAGCGATAAGTGATTGTAACTTGTATTTAAATTCATGAGATCTTCCTTCAATTCTCATTTATAAATTAAACCCTTGAAAACTACCAAAATTTTAATACTAATTATACGATCAATATTTAAATATTCATCCAGTTTAAAATGTATATTTCTAGAATTCTAATTGTAAATAATCCGCATTTTAGAAATGAGCAAAAAATCCATTGTTAAATATTGATTCGATGCACGTGATCTACTCACATTACCATCAATCCATCATAGGTAATCGTCCTTGTCGTGACTGAATCTATTTAGTCTTCTTTTCTGTCATGATCCTTGACTATCTTGAAACCTTTAACTTGGAATATCAATAATGAAGGCTTGAAATCTTATGATTCCTATTTGCAGGGTACCAGCGAACCGATAATCACCTCATCGAGAGTTATACCATACGTTAGATGTGCTTGTTTTAATTTCATATAGAGTTGAATGTAAATGTAAATACGCGAATCATTTCAATAATTCAACGAGACAGAACATCTTACACAATGAATATTCGGACAATAGTTTATTATCAGAATTTAAAAAATTCTAAAAGAGAAAGTAAAGAAAAACGGGTGATTCTCACTCTCGTTGTTAATTATTCGGTATTATCAGATAGAATATCAAAAGTTCTCTCCAAATCTATAATGAAATTGTGATCTTGTAATTGATCGTATCATTGGTTATTAAGTGATAATTTAAAACTTTAATACAAATTATTATTTCATTATTTCCAATTTGATCTGTTTAATAAAAATCATCAGGCATCAGAATCTTAAAATCCTTAAATCGATATACCATTAATAAATAATCAGCATAAAGTCGATTTGATCCCGGTTTCGTCACACTTTTTAAACTTTAATTTAACTTTTTTTTAACTTCTAATACGTAAATACAAATTTTGTGTAATTCCCTCAATGGAATACTGAATCTATAATTCTCATTTATTCATTTATTTCATTCTACTTTCATTCTAATAAATCTTCTAATAAGGAGGGAGGAGGGTACGTAAAACAAATTACGTGAATTGTATTTAAATTCAATGACATTTAAAAAGAAAAAAAAATTGATACCATATGAAATTAACACGATATAGAAAGAAACAAATTCGTGATTTTGTTTTTTTTTATTATTAATTATTTTTTTTTTTCTTTTCCGAAGAATTACAAATAATAGAATAATATTATCTTTCTTTTCTCCGTACTCTAAAAATAAAGATTTCTTGGCAGATAAAATTTTTTACATAATATCATAAATAAAACAATCATTAAAAAAGAAACACTGCAACACCACATGTTAATTTAAGCTTTGAATTCTCACGCTTTCCATGCGTCAGAAATACCTCCGCATTATAATATTTAATTTGGTAATGACTGAAAAAAAAACTTTAAAAAAAAAAAAAAACTTTAATTTTAAATGATCGAATAAAAGTAATAAATATTACAAATATAAAAACTTATTATTCGTAAATAAATAAATTCGTAATATAACGAATATAACGTTTAATTTTAACATTAGCCATATTTAAATTAAATATCAAACACATAATTTCCACTTTACATTGTTAATATTTAAAAAAAGGAAATAACATAAAGAAGTTTTAAACTAAATATATTTTTTTCTTTATATTGTAAGAAATCTTTAGTAATATAAATTTGGTAAGTCTTATTCCCAAAAAAATATTTTATTTTTAAATTTTTTTTTTATTTTTATTCCGAAATTATTTTATGCAGGATTATGTTATTTCATTGAATTCCAAAAAAAATGATTTCTTGCGGTACAAGATTAAATTTTTTGTTTTCCAAAATCGATTCGCGTCACACATTTTCCGATATGATTTGTTATGATTGGTTAATTAATTAATGATTATATTATTATTATTAACAAATGGTAATGTTTCAAAAAAAGTATATAAAATCCACCCCGAAGTCTTTAATTAAATATTAATTCACTTTCTTTAATTCTTTCTCCTTTCATCTTTTTTCTCATTTTCCTTTCGTTTCCTTCCTTCCTTTCTCTCTCCTCTCATTTGTGCCTTCTTTATCATTAAACATTCCTTCAGTCATTATCCGCATCACTTGCATCACCTCTAGAAAAAAAAAAAGATTAAATATTTTTTCACTCTACTTCTCTAACAAAATCATTTACATCACTATTTAATTCTTAAATAATTCAAATCCAATAATATCTCTTTTAACAAAAATGACTGTTTTATACTTTATTTTTTCCTCGATTGGAAAATTTCTTGTATTAGCTTTATTAGCATTAACCATTATGATTTTTACATCTGATGCATCTCCTATTAATCGACGTCAAGATCCTTCATCTGAATCTTACATTCGAGAATTTAAATTATGGGCAAAATATGCTAGGTAAAGGAAGTTTCTTTTATCATATCACGTGAAAAAAAAATCTGTTGAACATCAAAAGTTAACCAGTTACCATTTAAAATTTTCTTTAGTGCCGCATATTGTGATGTAACAGATTGGAAATGTGGTAAAGCATGTGAAGGTGAAACGGCAGGAACTCGATTAATAAAATTCTTTAAAAATTCACCAGTAAGAGATAATAATGGTTATGTTGCTATTAATGATAAAGAAAAAGCTATTATAGTAGCTTATAGAGGCACATCTGATGAACAATCTTTCTTACAAGATTTTGAGGTTAAATTAGTACCATTTTCACCATCAGTACCTGAAGCTAAAGTACATTCAGGATTTTTTTCTACTTATAATGATACAAAAAAAGAGATTACAGCATTAATTAAAAAATTAGTTAAAAAGAATCCTAAATATAAAGTAATATCTACAGGACATTCATTAGGAGGAAGTTTGGCAGTATTTCAAACTTTAGATTTAATTGGTACACCAGGATTAAATCCTTCAAACCTTTTTACTTATACTTATGGTCAACCACGTACTGGTAATAATGAATTTGCACAATTTATTATGAATTCAGGACATAAATTTTTTAGAATAGTAAATAAGAATGATATTATACCTCATTTACCTTTTCGTTCATTTAGTTATAGACAATATGGACCAGAAATTTGGATTGATCCAAAAAATGAAGTAGTAGTTTGTCAAAATGCTGAAGATAAAAGATGTAGTAATTCATTTGCTTTTAAATCCCTTATTAGTCATGCTAAATATTTTGATACAACTTTTCTTTTAACATGCCTTCTTAAAAAGTAGAAATTCTAGAATAATAAATAGAAGAATGCTGTGCATTTATTAATTTGATAACATTCATTGCATGCTTTTTTAAATAGTAACATAAATAAATTATTTATTAATACAACAAAGTATTTGACGATCAAACAACAAATATTATTGGCCAACAAACAAATACGTTTTAAAAAAATGTTCAATTCTGTGATAAAAATGCTATTTATATAAATGTTCCAAATACTAATACATATCCCCTAGATAATACTAATCACTAATCTTTTACTAATCTTTTAACCCCCGTCTATAATACTATTTACAATCGTCATTTTATTCCCCGCTTAAACGTTGAAATTTGGTATATAACTCAATTCGATCATCATCTGATGGTTGTTTACGTTTATTAGGTATACTCTCTATTAAATCCTTTAATCTTTCATTATGTAATTTCTTTATTTGATCTGAAAGTTTCTTATAATAATCTTTTACAAATTTTGGTTCACTTGCCCATAAATGACCAGCTAAAGAAGAGAGGGATTGCATAGGAATATTTATTCCACAAGTTTCTAAATATTTATAAAGATATTTTCTATATAACATAAAAGAATTTCCAGCGTTCTTTTTTGTTATATCTTTAACCCTTCTTTTATTTTTAATAATTTCATCAAAACTTGAAGTATATTCTTCTACGTTTATATAAGGAGGATAATTTGGTCTACAATATTCAATTAATTTATCAAAATAATCATTATAAGCGTTTTGTAAGTATGAAACATCATTTTGAAGTTTTATAAAATCATAAGAATCATTAATATATGATAAATAATATCTAAAATATGGATTTTGTAATGGATCTTCGAATGGTTTATCATCCAAATTATAATCATTGAATATTTCCATTTCAAAAAAAAAAAAAAAAATTTTTTTTTTTT
>JADRCO010002284.1:0-14351 GCA_021464525.1 Rhizophagus sp. LPA8_4_AMF | reverse complement strand
AGTGATTTTAAAATTAAAATATAAAAAAAAAAAATTTAAAATACTTTTTTTTTTTTTTTTTAAAAAAAAAAATTAGTAACGCGTTTATTTATTAAGTAATGAACATAATCGATTAAAAAATTTAAATAATACACTTAGGAAATAATATAAAATAATATATTAATCTCTATAACTAATCACTGCTAGTCTAAAAATCAAATTAATTTTGGAATCATATGCCATAACCTGTTATTAATACCTTCTGTAATTCTACCGATCGCTTTACCCTCTGTTACTAATTTAATTTTTTTAGTATAATATTTTTCTAATTTTTTATTTTCTTGTGTTTTTGGAATTTTTGTGTCATTTTTTATAATTGTTAGTTTATCGTCATCCTGCATCTGATTTTTCCTCTTTTTCCTTAAAGATTGTTTATCAATACCTTTCTTTTTTTCCATTTCCGCCACTTCTTCACATCTTCTATTCCAAATCTTCCGCTTTAAGCTTTCGTAACAGAAAATCCATAACTCTTCAATAATTTTCCTATCTTCTTTTTTCCTCGAAATCTTATTTAAATTCTCATTGTAAACCCCTCTCAAAAGTTCCCAAATCTTTTTCTTATTTTCCAGAACTTCTGATTTTTGTTGTAATATACTAATAAATGATAAGATGATCTCATTAAAAATTCGTATATCATCTGTTCTATCCTTCTCATTTAAATAGGTCACATATTCGCAAATGGCTTGATTAATAATTTCATTTAATGTGAATTCGTTCGCGGGACATTCCCATAAATGTTCCCAATCTTCATCTATTTCTTCACATCGTGGACATTTAGCGGTTGTAATACCTTCAACATTCCGTCGATGAAGTATTCCATACGTTGGTAATTCTTTCAATAAATTTTTAATTTTATATGTTCTATCTTTCGTAAAATACTTTTTTTTTTATTGAACGAGCAACATTATTGCATAACACAGCTATATGTAACAATTACATCGCGTGACAAAGTACGTAGCTACTAAATTAAAAAAATTAAAATACATAATTAGCACCTCGTTCAATGATTTTATAACACCTCGAACCCGATATTACATATAGACATTAGTTTAATTCGCTTTTCATTAAAAATATTTATTATATAAATTTTTTAATTTTAATTAAAATAAATATATTACATTTTCAATTAAATATTAATATTCATTTGATTTAATTCATGAAAAAAAAAAATTGATTTGTAAGTTTTTTTCGAAAACAGTAAATAACAAATAAATACAGTATGTATATATATTTTTATAAATATAACATTTTTCTGACACTTAAATCAGACACACACTTCCATGACATTTTTTGTATCAATAAAACTAACTAATAAATAAAAACAAATTGAAATAAAATAAGAGTGAATATCCGTCCTGTTCAACAGTTCAAGTGTCCTAAAAGAAAAGAGCATAATTAGTGAAAGGAAAGAAACAAAAAAGAAACAAAAAAGAAACAAAAAAAAGGAAACTCAATACCTGGTCGTCTCCAAGCCTGAGAACCAAAATCATTAAAAATAATAATTGACTTCATTGAGTTCATTCAATCGGCTTCACGGCTTAAGTTAAACCATCGGCTCCATCAACTTTACGGCTTAGTTTGAATCAACTTAAACCTTCGAGCTGATACGGTTTGACTTAGTTCTGCTTAACTTTATTTTATCAGCTTGGCTTGACTTTGGTATCGTTAACAACACTAAACCCGAAGGACTCCCCTACCATCGAATGGAGAACTATGACATAGTTAACCAGGACTCGAAAACCCTGATAATCACGAACCTGAGACGAAATGTTGTAAACAATTCCACTAAGTTATATGATTTTCTATACCTAAAAATTAACTAAAATTACAAAGAAATAAAATGACTAGAATTAAAAGATCGAATATTAGAATTATTATATTTTGTATTTTTGATTTCTTATCAATTTTAGCATGAAGTTCATCACATAACATAATTTCGCAGCGTGGATTCCAGATATATTTTAATATCTAAATAAATATTGTTCATAAAATTAGAATTATTTTTTTTTGTTGTTTTTGTATCTTTAATAAATTAATTTAGAAAAAAAGAAAAAAGTGAACTCCTTTAATTAATAAAACTGATATCCGACGTATAATTTGTTTGGAATGTGATTACCCTTTAATTCTGTCCTTGATCTTCATATTTTTTTCTTTGAGACGTAATTATCTTTCGGACCTTCATGTTTTTTCTTTGGGACGCGATTATCTTCAATTCTATCCTTGATTTCATTTTTTTTTCTTTGGGATGTGATTACCCTTTGAATCTATCCTTGATCTTCATATTTTTTTCTTTGGGATGTGATTACCCTTCAATTCCATCCTTGATTTTCATGTTTTTCACTTTGGGATGTGATTATCTTCAATTTTGTCTTGATTTTATGGACCTTTTTATTGCAAATTTGCTCTATATATTATTTTTTGTTTGAATTTTTTATATTTTTTTTCCGTTATCTTCCATTAGGAATTTTACAAAACTCTAATAACACTCGTGTTTAAAAAAAAAAAAAAAATGAAATAAGTATTTGTTTACCGTGTTACAAAATCATTGTGATCAACTCATGTGACATATCGCAGGTGCGATAAGAAACAAAACTCTTTATTTATATGTAACAGGTAAATTATGAAAAATTTGCTCAATTTGAATAATAAACTGCGCTAATAGTTATATCTAGATATGATTTAAGAATGTCGTAAAATTTGAGCAACTATGCTTACAGTTTTTTTATAGACATTTATACCGTAACCATCATCATCATTTTCTAACGGATTTACAAGGGATTTTAAAAGATTATATTGATTATCTGTCAATGGATTTCTTGGCTCATTGACTATTACATTATTATCAGTATCATTTTCTGGAGTAGGACCGTCCCAATCAATCCTGTAATCATTTGGATTGACAATTCTATCTTCCATCCCTCTATATCCACATTTGATCATTCCTTTAACATATAGCTGCATCGGTGTATGTTGATTTTCTGTACGAATTTTGTGGGAATTCCATGATGATTTCCATTTTAATAAGTCTTGATTGATCCGTGGTAAAAATACATAGTGAAGACAAAAAAGATATATATTATTAGTAATATCTAAACCATGATTTTCTTCTAAATATAAAAAAATAGTTGTATAAGTTTTGATTATATTTTTGCCCAAATCCAACCATAAACGTTCAATCCTTTGATTATGGACTGAGCGTCCAGCAATAAAGCTACCACGATTCTCTCCTCGATAGGCATTCATGTATCGTTGTATTTTGACATTTTCTCCACCTTGGTCAGCGCGAACACGACTAGATGTTCCAAAAAGATCACATGCTTTTTTAAAATAATTAAACACTGTATCTGATCGATTATTGTTGCTACAATGTATATAAGTGATCATTCTCGAATACCCATCTATACCTGCATGAACAACTATTTTCCAATGGATCAATTTATGATTCCCATCGACATGCCACAGGGCATTGGGGCCTGCAACATGATATCTACGGCGAGGTATAATTTGTGTCTGACGCATAACCGTACCAAATGCATCGACTCTTTGAATTGATTCTCTCAAATGTCTTCTTGTAACTCGAATACCTTTTGATCTCAATGCTCCCATTATCATTGTCTGACCAAAAAAAGGATTTTCCTGCTTAATTTTTTTAATAACTTCATCAAGTTCATTATTGGAAAAGGTTGAATAAGGTTGAATTGTGTCCATTAAGTTGCTGTTTTTCCTTATCCTACTTAAAGTTTTTTCAGAAATATCAAACATTCTAGATATATCAGACCAATTATAATCTAGCTGTCTTAACAATTTAATAATATTTACATCTATAATAATTTTTGGCCTGCCTCCTGTTTTGGCTTTTCTAATAAATATTTTATTGGTAGAAATTGAATCATTATTTAAAATTTCGATTCTTTGGTTTAGTCTTCTAACAACAAAATTTATATCTTCCAATTTCATTTGATAGGTAATATCGTCATAAAACTGTTGTACTCTCGAATACATAGAACATAATAATGAAAGACGGTCCAATTGTAAAAACATTGCATTTGTATCATCGCTCCTTTCAAGCACATTATTTGCATTAAATAAACAAGAATTAGCATAGCTTTCAAAATTTTCTTGTAAAGTGGGTGATGGCATTTTATTTGTATTCGTAATTTTCTTTTTTTTTTATTAATAACAACAGTTTACAAATGAGAACGAGTACAAAAGGTATTTGTAATTTTCAACATCAATGCGATCATTTTTGTAAATTTTTTGTGTACTCACATGATATAAACAATGTAGATCAAATCACATGTATAGTAGTAATAGTACAACATTTTGAACGCTTATAATACAGTATATACTTAATTTTAAAAATTTTTATTTTCTCTGTTTTTAAAGATATTAAAGAATAATTTATTTAATAAATTTATACGTTAATTATTAAATTTATTACTTTTTACGCGTCTAGTGCTTAATCTATAGTAACAGAATCTTAAATAGCTGTTTCTTTTACTCTGGTTATAAGTCCGTCTTATTTGTCATATTATATTTTTTATACGATCTGTATTAGTACTTCTACGATTATCACACTTTAAGCGAGAAGAAGAGATACTATTACCATTCCAATATAAGAATAAATTCATGTTGATAAATTTGCCAAACAAAAGTATACAAATTTATATGTTCTGGTATTAAAATAATTTTTTTGAATAAAATATAATGGTGATATGGTTAAATTAATAGCAGAAATAGTAGCTAATATTTAAATTTTTGATTTATTATAATATAAATTACATATGCTTTCCGAAAATTGGTAACCACACATATACTTCATATGTAAATTCTTCTACCTTTGCTTCCATAACAAACTCATTATAATATCTATGCATATTTAATATGTACAAAATCAAATATAATTCATTAGCATTAATAGTAATAAATAAATAATAAAGTCGGCCAAAGTACTTACAACAAAATTTGTTACATGTTTGCTTCGCCACTATTATTGTTGTTCTTAATAAGCTGGTGATAATGTAGTTTTGATTTTTATCTTATTGTTCCTCACTTTTTACATGTACCGCCCATATTATTATCTCAGATTAAAAAATCTGGAGCATATAACATACAGTTTTGTTGGAGCTTACCAGTTTACAGAAAAATACGTTATACATATTCTTGTATTATTCAACTTCGTGATGAACTAAATAAATACAAAAAATAATGATCCATAATCAACCCATGCACAACTAGTTAAACGAAACCACGAAAACTCAATTTAAAATAACGTAATAATTAGAATTATCTTTCAACATATTTCACTAAATAATATTCTTTACCTCATTTTCGTTAAAAAGTTTCATTGATTTTCACTTTCACATGTATTTGTATTAAAATTTCATCTGATTTCGATCCCTTCTTCTCTTTCAATAAAAAATTTCAATAAGAATCAGTTTTCGTTAAATTTCATTTAATTTTATTATTACCTTTCAATTTTCACGTTTTTTGCTAAATTTATTTTCTTCAACAATACCTTTTTGACTTATTTAAGGTTAATTAAGCCTTTTTTTTACAGTTAATTTGTCTTGAAAGAACAGCAAAAGCGACAAGTGTAATTAAATTTATTAAGCTCATACAATCAATAAAAATGATATAATACAATAAAAATTTGCCACTATGCCCTTATGAAAAATGATCGACATATACACTATAATTTTTTTTTTTGTAACCAGCATTTCTTTATTGAAATTTAATTTGAAAAACAGTACAAATAAAATTTATGTCAAGAAATACTTACATCGAGATCTATCTACTAACTCATTACCTTTAATTTCACTTTTCTAAACCTTTAAAATAACCTATAATAAGTAATTAATTAATTTAATAAAATATTCTATATCAATTCCTTTCAATATATATACTTTATACTGCTTAATGACAAAAATATGGTACTTATAGTGCAGTAATTATGTGAATAAAGAATTATAAGCTACTTTTTAATAATAAATATATAAATAACTAATATTATATAATTTAGTTATTAGTTTAAATTATTTATATTTTTTATAATATTCCCAAATTTAGTATAGTTTATTTTGAAAATATATAATATTTTAACTTAGTTTCTTACCTTTTTTTAAAAAAGAAAACAAAATAAATAAATAAAGTAATTATTAGTATTCTTTATATTACAAATTTTCCTATTCTATCATATCAGAGTTGAAGCTGAAATTTCTATAAAAATAGGAAAAAAAAATTAAAAATTTTTTTAGAAGTTTGAAACAAATTTTCAAAGCTTATTACCTTATAGCAGCAATTACTCATATATGATTTCCTTGTAACACTAAGAAAAATCACCAAATCCAATTATAGTTTATTAATAATATAAGTAAAATAAAAAGATTACTTAACTACCTTTTTGAAGTTAAAAAAAAGCTATTTTACTAATAAAAAAAATAAAAAAAAAAATTCCACTTGATTGAAAAATATAGAGATATTAATAAGAAACCAATTATGTATTTTATTAATTTATTTAAAAAATATAACAAACTTCTATTTTTATATAAAAAGAAAACTTCTAATATTAATAATAAAATTTAATAATATATTAAGTAATTTAAATTCAAATTAAAATCTTTATTTAATAAAGTTTTAATGCAAGTACATTAATTTTAAAATATTTAAAATAGAAATTAAAAAAGAATAATAATATAATAATTATCAACTTTATTAAAACACATCACTGGTAGGACCCTGAAGAATGCTAATATAACTCAGATCTCATGTAACAAAAATTTCAAAATGAGATATCTTAGTTAATATTAAATATACAGAAATGAAGCAGATATCTATTAAAATGTTCATCTTGATGAGACGAATCTAACAAGTCTAAGATCATTAAAATCCAATCAGTAAATCTTGAGATAGCCAAATTTGAAGCCAAAAAGTTAATATAATTTTATATATTTGAAATCAAAATTAATTATTAGGTTTATATAAAATCAGATCTAAGTTTTCTTAGTATTCTTCAGGGTCCTTCACTGGTATTAAATATTATAGACTATAGTACAGTCAGACCTCTATATATTGATACAATATATACTGATATTTGCTTATAACGATATTTTTTGCTTTTCCATTTCATAATTAATAAAATAAACCTGATATACTAATATTTTATATTATTTCACAATATAATGTATACTAATACAATTCTTCTGTTCCCTTTATAGTAATGCATATAAAAATCTGATTTATATATCAATGCTTTAAGTTACATTAATATAATTTAGGCAGCACTATAATATTAGCCAGATTAACAATATATGACTTGAAATTTAGAATTTTCTACCAATTTTCTTGCAAAAATAAACCATAATTTCTTACTAAATATAGGTTTAATAACTTGTACTGAATTTTGTTTACCATAATGGAGGCTAAAATTAGATGCTTGACCAGCATTACAATCTACTAAAATTTGCTAATAGCTATTATATATACTGATAATTTGATATACTGATACTTTTTCTCTAAAACAGCAATATCAGTATATAGGGGTTTGACTGTATATGTTTTTATAAAAACTATGGTATAAATCAAAGAAATTGATTCAATTAATTGCTCAGTACATTTAAAAATAATTGAAAAAAAGTATTAATTAGTACTATTCTTAAATTTTTTATGCTGCAAATATTGCAAAATAAAAAAATTAAAAAACTTAGAAAAATATAAATAAAATATAAATTACAGCTGTATTGTAAAATATAATTATTAGATTAATAGTATCAGCTTAACCAGATTATTAATAATATAGAATAAAAAGTTAGGGTAACAAATAAAAAAAATGCATAAATCATATAATTATAATATTGAATATTATAGTATAAAAATATAATTTTTTAATAAAAATTTTTATTCAATAAAATAATTTATATTGTATATTAAAAACTATTTCAATTTAATTAATCTTTAAATTGTAATATATTAATAATATTATAAATTATTTTTTATTTTACTTTTAAAATTGATCTAATTAAAACTATATTAAAATTATATATAATTTTAAAATATTAACAGTTTTAGTATTTTAATAAATTTTTGGTAAAGAATATAATAGTATTAACAATATTTTATAAAAAAACAAGATATAAATATTTTATTTTATATTAGTTATCTTATAAATATTTTTATTAATAATTATTTATTTATTTTTATTAGCTGTGATATTATAAGAATTAAAAAAATTTAAAAGTAAAATATTTCTTTACAAATTTTAATAATTATTAATAATAAAGTAAGAAAACATTATTAACTTTATCTCTTATAATTATTAGCTTTATTAATTTTCCTTTTTTATTAATGTAAAATATGAAATAAAATTAATTACATTCCAAAGAAAAAAATATAAAATCAAGAATATATTTAAAAGGTATTATATTTCAAAAAAAAAAAAAATATAAGATCAAGAATAGAATCAAAAGATGACTATAAAAATCAAAAATAAAATCAGAGTAATCGTATTTCAAATAAAAATATAAAATCAAGGATAGATTCAAAAGGTAATCATGTTCCAAAGAAAAAAAATATAAAAATCAAGAATATAATCAAAGGGTAATTAACATTTCAAAGAGAAAAACATAAAAATTAAGAATAGTAATAACATTCCAAAGAAAATATATAAAGATTAAGGATAGAATTAAAAGATAATTACATCCCAAAGAAAAAAATATGATAGAATCAAATAATCATATCCCCCCAAAAATATGAAAATCAAAGATATAATTAATGGATAATCACGCCCCAAAGAAAAAAATATAAAGATCATGAATAAAATTATTGAAGGGTAGATAATCATGTTCAAAAGAAAAAAAGAATAGAATCAAAGGTAATCACATTCCAAAGAAAATAATATGAAATCAAGAATAGATTCAAAGGGTAATCACATCCCAACAAAAAAATATAAAGATCAAGGATAGAATCATTACATCCAAAAGAAATAAAATATATAAAATATGAAGATCAAGAATAGGATTAAATAATCATTTCCCCAAAAAAATATATGAAAATCAGGATAGAATTGAAGAGTAATTACGTCCCCAAAAAAAACAAAGATCAAAGATAGAATCGAAGGGTAATTACATCCCAAAGAGAAAGACATGAAAATTAAGGATAGAGTCAAATATTCTCAGAAAAAATATGAAGATCAAGTATAGAATTGAAGGATAATTACGTCCTAAAGAAAAAAAAATATATAGATTATGAATAAAATTATTGAAAGGAAAAGAAAAAAAATATAGGATCAAGAATAGTATCAAAGGGTAATCACATCCCAAAGAAAAAAATATGAAATCAAGAATAGATTCAAAGGGTAATCACATCCCAACGAAAAAATATAAAGATCAAGGATAGAATCATTACATCCAAAAGAAATAAAATATGAAGATCAAGAATAAGATTAAATAATCATTTCCCAAAAAAATATATGAAAATCAGGATAGAATTGAAGAGTAATTACGTCCCAAAAAAAAACAAAAGATCAAGGATAGAATCGAAGGGTGATTACATCCCAAAGAGAAAGACATGAAAATTAAGGATAGAGTCAAATATTCTCAGAAAAAATATGAAGATCAAGGATAGAATTGAAGGATAATCACGTCCCAAAGAAAAAAAAAATATATAGATCATGAATAAAATTATTGAAAGGAAAAGAAAAAAAAAATATAGAATTAAGAATAGAATCAAAGGGCAATCACATCCCAAAGAAAAAATATGAAGATCAAGGATAGGTTCAAAGGGTAATGACATCCCAAAGAAAAATATGATCAAGAATAAGATCAAATAATCATATCCCCCCAAAAAATATGGAAATCAAGGATAGAATTGAAGGGTAATCACGTCCCAAAGAAAAAAAAAAGATCAAGGATAGAATCGCACATTCCAAAGAAAAAAAATAAAGATCAAGGATAGAATCGAAGAGTAATTACATCCAAAAGAGAAAGACATGAAAATAAGAATTGATATCAAAGCCAAAATAAAGAGAATGAATATTAGTGACATTTCTATATCAAGGAAAAAAAAAATAAACCAAATTAACAGGACACCCACCTTGCAATTTTAAGGTCTAGTTCGAATTGCTGAAGTCTAAAGCCATTCCCTAAATAAAAGTCCTAAATAAATAAACTGTAAACAAAAAATAAAACGATACTTTTACCGTAATAAATAAATTATATAAATTTGAATTTTGAATTTGTAATTGAACTTAAGAATTGTTAAATTATTATTGGTTGCTATAATAATGTTATTTTATGTATGTTGAAAATTCATAATTAAATTGGTTTTATTTTTCTAACAATTATTATCTAAAAGAATTTGAAGAAAATTTTTCTTGAAGAGTTAGGTTATAATTTTTATGATTGTCTAAAATTCCGCAGATTTTTCTAACTAACTTTATTTAGCAAGAATCCGTTTTTTTTTTTTTTTTATTTTTAACAACTACCTATGTGCTTCAATCAGTTCAATGCTTTTTTTCATTTACGCAATTCTTTTTGTATAGTATATTATATATACATATATGTTAATTTGTTAAGTTTCAAATTTAAAATTTTTTCTTCGAAGGTCAGAAAGAAAGGAGAAGGATCAATAGCAGATGATTAGATGCATAACAGACGAGTTGAAAGAAATTTACACAAACTCAGCAAGTGAATTTCAGAAGAAGGAATCACTGAATTCACAAAACAGATTGCGAAAAATGGAATCTCGGCAATGGATGGCATTCCGCAACGACCACTATAGCCGGTATCAAGCGGAGGAGTTTGATAACAGGGAAAAAGAGATCCCAGGGTTATCGGCTTGTCGCAACATGCTCGCCCTTGAAGACACAGTCCAGTTATAGAGGACTAGAACTTCTGGAATCATCGAAAAGGAAAGGGAAGGAGTAAGAACGACACCAAGAACTCCGGAAAACAAAATAACCTTGAAGGAAGTAAATCAAACGTTGAAGAAAGTGTACCGTTGCCAACAAGGTCATAGAGACTGTGGATAAATACAAGAAAAATCTACTAGAAAGTAGCCCGATCATAAACCAAGAAGGTGATGGGAAGATAAGGGGAGATAATGTACAACCAGAAGCAGTTGTAAATATTATAAAGGGAAGGAACTGGATAGACAAAGAGGAGATCCCTCGACTAGATGATAGGAAAGACTACGTGTGGCTAAATCGAATCTTAAACGAAGAAATTGATCCGAATTACGTAGAGTCGATATCAGTGATGTCGGAAAAGGTAAAAAAAGGATGAGCAGAGGAAGAAGAATAAAAGATGGCGATAGAGATAAATGGTCTGAATGTCCGGTTTGAAATGAGAATGGTAGGGACGACCTTAGTGTTGTTATCGGTTCAACTTGGTTATACTGGAACCAAAGATCAAGCCAAGCAAATAGAAAAGTCAAGCCGAAACCAAGTCAAACCATATCTGCCTGAAGGTTCAAGTTGAATCAAACCAAGCTAGGCCGCAAACTGATGGAGCCAACGAAACCGATGGTTAACTTAAGCTGTGAAGCCGGGATTCTTTCTTAAATTAAGCATTGAATCGAAACCGAATGAACTCAATGATTTCGATTTTTAGGCTTGGAGACGACCAGGTATTGAGGTTTCCTTTTTTTTTTGTTTCTTTTTCGTTTCTTTTCACTAACTACACTTTTTTCTTTTAGACACTTGAACTGTTGAACATGTTGAACAGGACGGATAGTCAACATTTTATTTCAATTTGTTTATGTGATAATTTTGATTTTTTTATTTATTAGTTTAGTTTTAAAAATTGATGTGAAATGGTGTTCTATAATGTTTGCTCCTTTAATAAAGTTGAAATACAATCTTAGTTTGAATAAAATTCACATTCCAAACAAAGAAAAAATGTATAAAGATCAAGGAAACTTTAGTAATATATAATTCTAGTATATTTTAATTACATAATTTCAACGTTTGATAAAACAAAGACATTAATAAAATTTTTAAAATAATTGATTTATCGATCTCCTTAATTAAATAAAAAAAACCGCAATATTAAATACAAAAAATACATTAATACTTATGACTTTTCATCAGACAGTATTTTTTATTCAGTAAAATGATTTAAAATTTTCATTATGAGCATTACCTACAAGCCGCAAATGATTCAGTTATTAATCATTGACTACTTTTTTCGCTTATTTCTTCTTTTTAATTCATTTTCCATGTTTTCTGGTAACAATATATGCCAATTATCATTAGCAACAGATTCCATATGATCATGTCTTCTACCTAGACTTCTTTCATTATTATTATTTTCCCATTCTTGACTACTACTTTGGCCGCTTTCATTACGATCACTTCTATTGCCTCTTTTATTTCTTATAGGTGTTGATGTCTGCTCATTTGGTTCATCATCAAACATGTTAATAGATGAACTTGAAATAGTACTTGGCGTCTGCTCAAATAGTTCATCCTCAAACATGTTAATAGATGGACTTGAAATTGTACTTGGTGTCTGCTCATTACGTGAATAACTTGAAGTAGTACTTGGTGTCTGCTCGTTATGTGAACCACTAGTATTTGGACTTGAAATAGTAGGTGGTGACAACCCATTACGTGAATCATTACTTAGATTTGAAGTAATACTTGGCATCTGCTCATTATACGAATTATTATTTTCATTAATAATTTCTTCATCAGTTGTATCCAATGTTAAATCAATTACAACCATTTCTTCAACATTATCTCTTGTATTTAAGTTGAAATTTTGTATTTCAGTATGGTTAATAGTAAATTGATTTCTTTCAATGCGAGCATAACTATTTCTGTATAGTCTTTCGTCAAATCCATCAGCATAAAAAAAGCCAATATCAAGATCATTTTCAAAATTGATTCGTGATTCCTCATTGTCTTCATATGTTTGGTGGAGCATTAAAACTGAAGAACATGTACTTGATATTGGAAGTTTTCTTGATCTAGTACCTATACCTTCTGAAATAGTTGTATCTCTTAACCATTCAACCTTGTTTTAAATAAATGGAAAATTTATATTTTTATTACTTGGCAATTTAATTAATCCCGTAAATTTTGAAAAAAAAACTTACTGTGATCATCATTGATACAGGAATCCTTGAAGATCCAGTTATAAACTTCAATATATGTTCAAGGTTACTTTTTGATTGTTTAAATATGTAATCTTGAAACCATTGAAATATTCTTTTTCTCGCTTCAGTCCATAGGTTGTCTTCATTTATTAGCGAGTTAAATTGGTTAAAGAACTCTTCATAATTCAATTCTTTATAAAGTAAATTTTCAATTTTATTCCATCCATAACTTTTAATTGACTTAATTAGGAGAAATTTTTTTTCAATAATGTATTTTTTTTTTAAAAAAAAAATATTTGTATATATATATATACCTCAAGTGTATTAAGAATATCAAACCCTGTTTTGAACATTTTAAGGCTATCCAATCGTTTGGTAATAACTTCATATTTGGCAATATATAATGATAACTCTTGATTGTTCATTGTGGAAATTTGCCGAATCTAGATTATATAATAATTATAATTATAAATTAATCCTATATATTTTTAAATCAAATTTTTTTAAAAAATAATAAAAAGCTTATACATTTTGACTTCTGCTAGTCGTCCACAATGATAAAGTACTATCATTTCTTATATTTAATCCAAGATCAATAACAAAATTGTAAAGATATGGTACATATTCCTTGAGTACATTAACGCAATTGATATATTCTTCACCATAAATAGCATAGTGCATATGCATTGGATGGATCCATCTGGGCCATGCACCTTGATGTAATCAACACCAATATAACGCTTTTCCAACAATTTCAGGATATTTCCAGATATTGGATTCATGATTATATAAAATAAACAATACATTTTCTCCATCATCAAAAATTCGACCACCATTAACATTTTTATATTTCAAATTCTTCCAGAAAACTTCAGTTACGTCTCGGAAACCACCTCCTGTGTCTACCAAACTAAATTTTTTAAAGAAAAATTTACAATTAATTATTATAAAATACTTTTTAGAAAAAAAAAAGAAAACTTACTCTTCATCACTAATTCTGACGACAGGTTTTTTAAGAATATCTAATGCATTTGCAGTATGTAACCAATTTAAAATTGATGTAGTAATATTACTTCGGGTGTCGATAATAATAATGCTTATTGGATTATCATAAATTTGATGATCCAATCTTAGTTTATTTAGCACTTTGATACGAAACTCTTCTGGATTTAAGTTTTCGTTTTCTAATATTTACAATTAATTTTTAGTACATTTAG
>JADRCO010002283.1:0-14365 GCA_021464525.1 Rhizophagus sp. LPA8_4_AMF | reverse complement strand
GTGAAAAATTACCCAAAGAATTTATAAATTTGCAAATAAATTCAAATAGTAAGTGGATAAATGAATTTATTATAACAATTTCGTTAATTAAATAACGCGACTTTAATTTTAAAATTAATATGACGAAAAAGAAATAATTCAACAACAAATGAAAAGGAAAAATATTGATAATGATGGTAAGCAAAAAAATAATGATTATTATTTGTCAATATATTAATTTAATGTGGCTTTTATTTAAAAATATAGATGTTGAAAAAGAAATAATTCAACAAAAAACGAAAAGACAAAATATTAGTGATATTGACGGTAGGCGAAAATTTTGTGACAATATTTCAATACTATATTATTTTTAATTCTAGTTATTTATTTCTTACAGATGATGACGATGTATATAATGATCCAAACCTTCATTCAAAAGAACAAGATGATCTGGAAATTCCTGATGGCAAGTTTTTAATTGCTTTAAAAAAATATTTTACTATATTTTTAGTATTTATTGTTATATATTTATTCTTTAGACGGGTTTTGAATTTTCCTTTGACAATAAGTGAACGATAGCATTATTATATTTGAAGATTTTTTCATTTATTTATACTTTATTTAACACTAAGATTAGAGTAGTAAAATTTTACAAGATTCTTAGTTTGTAATTAAATAATTGTATAATAAACTTATTCAAATTATTAAATGTATAAATTATAGCCGCCTCTCTGACCTTTTAAATATATTTCGGTTTTCCTTTGGCAATAAGTTAATGATATTATTATTTTATTTGAAGAGTTTATCATTATTTATTTATTCTTTTATTTTGAATTATTTAAGCAGTAGTAAAATGTTTTACGGTTCTTAGTTTGTAATTTAAATAATTAAATATAATATTTTCTTTTTCAAATTAATAAGTATATAAATTATGTTATGATTATATAAAAAAGTGGCATTTTATGGGTTTATAAGATCAAATTATTTTGATTGGGAAATCTATATGTCGTGTCTTCGTGATCACGAAATTGATGATGGCCATGAAATCTTGATATACATGCGATGTGAATTAATTACGCCACAGAGGATATTGTTTGTTTAGATTTGATTGTGTAGTTATGATTTAACCTAATAAACCAATCTAAAATTGTTTTAAAATTATTTATATGTAAATTAGTAAGAAGTAAAGGGTGTTCTTATGTCAAAAAGAATGTTATTCATAAAGTTTTCGAGTTAGTTTTAAAGTTGATCAGGATAGACATTCTCTATGTATGATCGACTAACCAAATGTAAAATTTCATCAGAAAACTATTTTTCCGTACTTTCAGAATCATACTCGTCCTGTCTCTCATTATCAAATCTTCTTTATTAAAATATCTATCAATTTTTAAGTTGTTCATCATGTGTTAAATTTGTTTATATAATGATGTCTTTGTAGGCAAAGTGTTGTTTCATGTGTTGTAATTAAGTTCTTTACTTATTTTGACTCGCTTTTTTTTTGTATATGAAATTTTTTTATATTTTAACTTACAAAACAAACTAAAGTGTTGAAAACGAAAAAAGATCAAAAAAGGAAGCCGAAGATATCATGGGAAATATTTAAATGAATCACTCATTATTATCATTATTAGGAGAATTGCACGTGTTTAAAAATTTAAATAATTAGTTTAATCGAGAGCGAGATAAAAATCCGAAGCTATTTGTACACAATTTTATAATATATTTTCATTTATTTTATTATCTTTTAGTTTATAATGTAGAATATGATATATGGTGTGATGTTTCTTATTGTTCTTATTGAGCGAAGAGTGATTAAATTGGAAGAAGAAAGATATTTTTTGATATTTTTAGTTGTATAATTTTGCTTTTGTAACTTTAAACTTTGAAATGCCCAATAAATTATTTCCAAAGAATCGTTTTGAATAAGTTCATTTAATGCACCTCTTCCTAATTCAAATTTTTCAATAATTTCATTATTTTGTATGATATTTTTTGAATCAAAACTATTAAAAAATTTTGCTATTTCTTTTAAACTATTTAAATAATTTAAAACTGTATGACAGTTAGTATGAAATTCCTGTTCTTGAAGAGCCAAAGAATTGTATTTTGAAATTAAGGAACCAAGTTGATCATTCAATTGAGAACTTTCAAATTTTTGTAATCTTCATCACCGTCACTTTCATCATTATCATTTTCATCTCTTTTGTTACTTTGATTTTGAATATCTTCTTCAATATTATAAACTTTATTTTGAATAGTTTCTTCAGTGTTCTCATTAACCTGTAATGTGCATAATTCATTAATAGTTGGTAAAGAAATATAAGGAAAATGTTGATTTTGTGGTTCTTGACGACCCAATTAATACATAATATAGCAGCACGTATATACTTGCATGCACCACCACGAAATAAAAAATCTAAACATTGACATGATGCTTTTTCAATAGGTTTTAAGCAAATAATATATATACTATTTGATTTTGTTTCAGATTTAACCCAAACATAAAATTCATCCATTGAATACTCATACTTTTGAATTCCTCCAGAAGAAAATATTCTTTTTGTAGCATTATCTTTTAGCTTCATTTTCCTCAAAATAAGCATATTGTTTGTAATTAGTTTGTATTGCGGAGTCATAATTTTCTTGAACATTTATACTAAAATGAGATTTTCTACTTTGAAGTTCGTCGTCAAATTTTTGTTGTAAATTACATTTTCGAATCAAATTAGGCGTAATAAATGAAATATTAAGAGAAATACATAAAGTATCCACTCTTAACTTGTGATCCACCTCTTTGAAATTGTTTAATATACGTGTCTTTAAAATGGCTGTTAAAACTTTCCAAATGATTATTATTTGTTGTAGGAATATTTGCTATAGACGTATTTAAAAGTTCAGCAGCTTTGCATCTACCTTCTTGTGACTATCCAAAAATAAGAGGTCCACACCAAATAGAATTAAGATATTGAAAAAATAAAATAGCACCTTCTAAAAGACCTAATATTTGAGAAGCACTATTTGCATTTTTTGCAGCATGTAATCTAACCTATAAAATAAGTAAATAACAGCATAAATTATTAAAATTTAAATAAATATAACTGAAAACCTCTTGAGATTTTATTACATATTTTCTTATTTCTTCATTACTATTCATTACTTTTAAACTGATTTAAATCCCTTTAATAAATTTTTTAATTTGTTTTCTTAAATTGATAATTTGTGAGGTTCCTTTAGAATCTAATAGTTCATTTAATTTATTTCTCCAAGATTGATGTACATCAAATAAACATAAAAGCATTAATGTATTTGGCCATATAAGCTCTAAAGCTTTTCTTTTTTTTAAATCAGTATCAGTTAAAATTACCTAAAAAAGAATTTTTAATCATTTTATTGAATAATAATAGAAGAATATGATTATAAATACCTTAGGAGCAAATGACACATTATTTTTTGTTCCTAATGTTGAAAAATAATTCCTAATATTTTATGATCATATCCACTACATTTTGAGCAGGAGGTGAAAATATAAAATAAACAATAGGAATTCCTTGTCTTTGCTGATCAAGAATCATTAAAATATAAAAAAGTATTTTACGATTACAAACACCAAATGTCCCATCTAATAATAATATTTTCATGACCAAATGAACAAGCAAGATCTCTTTGATTTCTTGTTGAAATGCAAATTTTCTAATCTATTATTAGTTGTTTTAGGTTAATAATGAAAACATGCTTCTTTTAACACTGAAACTCCATTGTTTCCAAAAATTTGATCTAAACTATTTTCATCTTGTATTCTTGTATTTATATTGTGGAGGAGGGCAACTAAATGAAGCTATTGCATTCTTAGAACAACACAGCAGTCTTTTACCAGAACAGATTAAAAGTGGTTTGATAAAATGGAAACCACATAATAGTATAAAATATTTAAAAATAATGAATAAAGTATTATATCAATGCAATACTGGAAGTTATGTATTATCACACACAAAGATACTAAAGGTACTGGAAAAAATCAACAACAATACAAATTTACTGGATGTTTAACTTTTATTGAAATTACTAATGATAAAGAAACTGGCTATTTTATAAGAACAATGGGTTACATGAAACATTTAGAAGCTTGTAAGAGAGCAATGAGAGTAGAATTGCCTGTACTTAATTTGCATCCTTTAATTAAAGAAATGGCTCTTGATTTATTAAAGATTAATGCTTCTACTAATCAAATTTTATACAATAATTTTTGTCTCAACCGTATCGTAACATTAGATTCCAACACATTGCTCTCGAGCTTTCATCATTGATATACTAGTTTGCATTATTTACTACTCGTGATTCTTGAAGGGAACATCATCTAACTCTATTTTTTTGCTTTGTTCTCGGATAAACAAATATATTTGTTAACCGACCCATCTCCAAAACTTTTTGAACACCAATTGCAAACACAATAGAAGAAACTCTACTCTGTTCCTTTGGAGCATTACATTTATTATCGAACGGCATCATTGGTGTACTAAATGATAATTAAATGTCATGATTCCTGAAGGGTATTACGAAGCAATGTGTGTTTGGGTATAACATGGATACTATATTATCGCACATGGAATGGATAATGAAAAAGATGGGATGCATCCATCGAGTGCCGGCGAAATAGATCAAAGTTATAATGTATAATCAATCACTAGTTAATAAAACACAAATAATAAGTTCGTTTTCAACTTTTGATACCAATGGGTATCACAATTTCTATTATACAATCAATTTTATGTTATTTGGGGTAGATACCATCCATTTTTTATGTAAGAATTTATTATAACTACAACTTTATTATATCAATGAAATGAAAATAACGGGATCATTGCTTGAAAATGATTCCGCTTACTAATCTAATGCCTTTGCCACTGGAGTAACGAGATACACATTCCGAAGGAATACCCCTCCAGGCATTTATATTTGACTGTCCATCTTGCGATTCCATTGATAAATATTCTGTTCAATACAAGAAAGTGTAATATTACAGTTGCCAGTTGTATCTATTATCTTTTCTCGCAGATGCAAGGATCCATCAGGCAACGAGGCGAATAAATAGTTATTCCGCAGTATTCATGGTTCCGAACTGGGTTCGAACAATTCATTTGCAGAACTTCCCATCCCTAACAAGGACCAGCTTTGGGAAAAAGAATGGGTGCCACTCTATATGCTAAATTCGATAGAAGTAGCACGATGGATTTTGGGACGCCATAAAAGGTGAAAAGAGGCTATATTAGTCTATTCATACTTACGGTACCATTGGATGAATTGATAAACCGTTTAAATTATCATTATCATATATTTAAATTTAAATAAAACGATAGACCTTGATTTATTATTATACTATTAAGTCAAAATTTTTATAATAATAATTTAATAGCTAAATAATTGCAAATATGTTTAAGTCAAACATAATACTATACTTTGTAACGGAGTTAATAAAAATGAATAAAAAAAAAGAGGAAATAAAAAAGGGGAAAAGAGGATACAAAAAGAAAAGGAAACGAAAAAAAAAGATAACAGAAAGAAAGGAGAACGAATAAAAATTATACATGCGTAGAACTAATAAAATAATGTTATTATTTATGATTATATAAGCAATACATTAACAAGGACAAGACGGACAACCGCAGTCAGAGCAGGATTGGCGAAAGCCATAATCACATGGTTTACCTTGTGGATTGCATTCATAGGCATGATCATGTATGCATTTAAGATCAGCAAATTGAGCTGAGAAAAGAAAATCAAAATAAGACAAAAAAAAATGAAATCAAGCATCAAAGACAATTAATTTAATTATTATTTACCACCACAGTATACGCCTTGCGGTGCGCCACCATCGCATGTACAAGTAGTAGAATAATCGCAACTAGCGGAAGTGTTAAAGACGAAGAAGGATAAAAGACTCAAGATAAAAAGATGATGAATAATTCCGTTCATTTTCATTGTAATTTTTTTATTGTTTTCTTTGGCAAGATTAATTTTTATAACGATTTATTAATGTGGTCAGTACTCTTATTTATACTAAGTTCAGAAAGTTCAATTTCCTTGACATTATGAATGACCCTTTTTGCGTACTCCGTTAACCAAATGACCATCTTAAAAGTTTCATAAAACAATTTTCTTTTTTGTTTATCATAGAAAGGAGAAACCATCGGAACAGTCTACTTTTAGTTAAATGTTTCTCGGGCTAAAATTAAACTTACTCATTTTTAGTTTCTCCGGCAGATTTCTTTCATTTTGCAAAAAGACCAATAAATTCAATGATGCATCACGTCGCTTTCATTGCTTTTCACGTGTATATGTTTAATTATAACTAAATTTTTGACGATAATGTGAAATTAATTGATTAAAAATAATTCATTACGAAACCCGATATTTACAAATAATGAAAGTATAGTTTAACTAATAATGTGACAAATAAAGGATAGATGGACTTACACATCTCCCAAATATTTATGCTGTGTCATATGACAATCGTGAAGACTCTTCACACTTTCAACCAATAGAGACAGGATCTCGGAATTGCGAAGTCTCAGACCTTCATAACATATGCTTTTGTCGTTACTATTTACTTATATGGGAGGGTAAAACGAGTTTCTTTTTTGATTTCGTAAAGCTCAGCTCGATCAACAAAAAGTCCTTTATCATAGAAAGGAGAAACCATCGGAACAGTCTACTTTTAGTTAAATATTTCTCGGGCTAAAATAAACTTACTCATTTTTAGTTTCTCCGGCAGATTTCCTTCATTTTGCAAAAAGACCAATAAATTCAATGATGCATCACGTCGCTTTCATTGCTTTTCAACTGTACAGTATATGTTTAATTATAACTAAATTTTTGACGATAATGTGAAATTAATTGATTATAAATAATTCATTACGAAACCCGATATTTATAAATAATGAAAGTATAATTTAACTAATAATGTGATTGACAAATAAAGGATAGATGGACTTACACATCTCCCAAATATTAATGCTGTGTCATAACAATCTTCGAAAAGAAAATAGAGGGGGTGGAGGTACGGGACTCTTTCCACCGATCATCATGACCATTTTTCACACGACTTTCCAAGACCATTAAATTTCACTTTATTCAATAATTTAACTATCAACATTCATTTTTTTTCCAAAAATCGTTTCCTTGACGAAAAATACCTTTAATACATATACTTTTAACAAGTTTTACGATATTGTAGAGGGCCCACCAAGTGCAGAATTTTTTAAAGGCCTCGTAACGAAAGTTTTAGCTTCTAATAACTTGTGGTTTTTTCAACACTTGCCCTAAGGGAAGTGATTTTAAATGGTCTCTGGTTAATTCTAGAGACGAAGTTACCTTGGAATATCGGTTCTTAGAAGTTAAAGGTTCGGTTTAGGTCAAGGGGGTGGTTTTGGTGGAAGGGGGAAGTGTTTGTTTTTTGGTAAGAAGGTATGTATACTTCGGAGTAGTGTGTGGGTGGAACTGTTAGGAGGTGATTAGCTTTTTCTGGTGGTAGTTTGTTTGGTGTATTTCCTTTTTTTTTTTTTATTTCCATTTAGTTTCTTTTTCCTTTCGTTTTCTTTAGTAAATTTTTGTTGCATGTGTTTATGTCCCCTTAAGGCGTGGTAGGCAAGGCTGATCTCAAGCATAGGTACCAATCGGATCTGTTTCGTCGATCAACATTGGGCCCATGTATTTCTATATTTCTTGGCGCTTAGTTAAAAAATAACGGACTACACAATTCATTTTTACTCCGAAGTTTCATTCATACGCACGTGTCATAATTGATCGGCATAATTCGGGCCAAGTTATAATTCCGGCCGGAATTAACAAACAAATGTCTATCATTTCCTTTTTAGAAACGATGATCGGTTAAAAAATAATTTTTTTTACTTTCAAATGTCTTAATTTAATAGTGCGTCCTTATCCTAGACCCCCGGGGTTCAGGCCTCTTGCCCTAGACCCTCCTTAAATATGATTGGTTTAATCAACCACTGAAATCTATTGGACAAGACTTATTATTGCGTAATATTTATCTTAGAAAATTTTCAAATATACTATAACAGATAATACACGCGTAACATTTATCTTAGAAAAATTTTTCATGAATTTTTTTGCTAATATGCGCGTAACATTTAGGAAAATTTTCAAGATTTTTCACACTACACGCATATAACATTTTTATTGCGTATCGCGTAACACCTATCTTAAATTTTTTATTGTAGAAATACTGTATTTCAGAAATATTTTATAACAAAAAAAATGATGTAAAATAAACCAAATCAACTATTAGAAATATTTATCAAATAATACAAATATTTGACAACTGGGTAAAAAATTATTTATTTTATTTTTCATTTACTCTCTCCTTACAAATAACCTTGTATTAAAAAAAAAATACCATTATTGAAATGAAAATAGCTTCACAAATTTCCATTAAAGTTTTGTAAATAAGAGTATTTAAACAATTTTATTTTTAACACACCAACCAAAGCTAATTAATTTAATCAAAGTACTAAAATTATACCGTGAATATCTACAAAAAATATGTAGCATGTTAGTAAAATCACAAACTTAAGTTAAAAGAAGTTTCAAACGATACATAATAATTTAATGCAATATTCAAAGAAACCGGAATAAACTTACCTATTCCAAGCGTTAAAGCGTAACTGTTAGAGAAAGAACACTTCATATTTATAAAATATTTATATAAAGTTTTTTTCGTTGTTCTCATAAACACTATTATGAAAATAATGGTAATAAAAAATATTTAATATAAAAAAAAAAGAAAAATAATTTGTGTAAAAAGAAGAGTATAAAAGAAATAACTAAACGAAAGAGTAGTGTAAGAAAGAGAGTGAGCGTTTATTTCGTGTGAAAAAGAAAAATGGTGTAAAACTGTAAATAAACAAATGAGGCTGATAATGATAGACCCCAGTTCTAGGATAAGAAGCTTAGACCCCGGCCTAGGCTAAGTTTTCTCAATTTAATAAGTAAAATTCATAATAAATTTAATAAATTTAAAATTTCGAAATCTTTTGTTTCACAAAAACAATAAAAAATTTTATATCACTTGCATGCATATTCTATTATTTTATTTAAATTTTAAATATTTACATTTATTAGCATTAAAATACTAATAATTTTAATTTACCCTTCGATCTATCAAATTGCGAGATAACATAGAAATAAATGATTGTGCCCTCTCAATATCACCCATTTCTTCAACACACCAGTATCTATCCCGCATTTTTTTGGTTAATTCTGCCACAGCAAGTCTTCGATTTTCTGCACTTTTTGTTGTTCCGTTTGCACATATTCTACGAATGACTCTCGAATTTCATATACCTCAACGGCTCAACCCATTTTCTTGAAAATTTCGTGAAACATTTGCCATACGTCGGCAGTCAATAATTTATTTCCATACATATGCTCGTGAAAAATATGTTTGCATGGTAATAAATATCGATGACGAGACAATCGCAAGAAGTTAGACCTGGTACACCTTTGCCTTTTTCAAGTCTATCCATCACAGGCCTCTTTGATGATTAGGCGTTGAAATGGGGAGGGGAACTTATGGATTTCTTCGAGAATATCCCATACATGGATACTTTCTTGATACGAAAATCAAAGGAAACACCTTCGGCTTCGGATCATTTTTTTTGCAATCAAGGTTGACAATACCGTGAACGGCACCTAAAGTAAGAAAAGAATTTTAGGTTGGGTATGTGGGTAAATAATCAGAGAAAAATCGCCATGTACCAATCAAACCGTGTAATGAATGCGTTATTTTTTTTAATTCGCTATGAAAAGATTCTAGCGGATTCGTAGACATGACTTGTAAAAGCAGAGGGGAAAGTTGACGAGCCCATAAGCCCCATTTTTCTGTATTTTTCGCGTAGTTCCTTTTAATATAATTCTGTACGGTAGTAACGGGACAACGATTGATAGCATCCTGAACAAGGCTTTCGCATCCAATTTTTGTTCTTTTATCTACTTATAATGATCTTTTATACTGTTCTTTTACAGTTGGAGTATTAGTTGAAAGAATTTTATTTGGCATCATTGCGATCATAACGTCCCGGTTTTTTTTCATGGATTCTTTGCATCCACGTTCTCATAACGTGCACAAAGGAGAATTTGACACTCCTGCTCTCCAGCGGATATGCCGGGAAAAGCTTTTTTAATGCTCTCAGCCTCGATATTACTATGATCTGAAAGTATGTAACGGAGGGACCAACGACAATAATGATTGCGAATTATTATTAACGCTTCCGCAATTGTGTCCGCATCCTCGCTGCTCACAAAAAAATGTGTGCCCACGTTCTAGCATCCATAAGTATCCTGGATGTAAAGAGTGAATAGACGCCAATCGTACCTGTTTGCCTTATGTGTTGAATCTATAAGCGTCAAGTATCCATGACGTTCAAGTTTCTTTAGTTGCTCCGGATGCGCAAACACAATACTTTTAGTAGACCGTTGGGAGACGCGATAATTTTCAACAAGATACCCATGTTCTGTTAAATAAGAAACAGATTCCGAAATATCTAATTTTAAATCCGAATTTCCAATAAATGGTTTTCTACAGGTCCACGAATTTTGTATTTAATATTCGCCACTTCTTTGCGTTTCAGCTCCTGTGCACATTCACCAAGACCTATAACGTTGCATATCCTTGACGGCAGATGTGATTGCTGGAACCGAATAATTTTTGACTTCCTCCTTTTCGTTCTAATGTATGGCTTTTGGCCGTTTTATCCTATCGACTTCTAATAAAGTATGCGTATGGTTGAGGAGTTTTATATCGTTCTACTTGAACTATATTTGAAGAAGCTATCCAAGAAACTCTAATCATTGCAAGACATAAACCAGAAGGCCGTGTCTTGGTTATTCGGCGTTTTTCATTCGGAACATTTTCATTTTGTCGGGTACTTGATTCGCGATGTTTCATAAAACGGCAAGCGAAGGTTTTTCGGATATCACCATTTGCATATTTATACGAGTCCCATTTCGTCCAAATGTTTGAAACTAATGGCTACCACTTATCGTCCATTAGAATTTCTAAAGAACAGTCTACGTCAAAAAGAAGACCCCCGTTTTTCGTCTGGTGTGAGATTTGATATTGAAGTGGTGGACGTAACGGCAGAAAAGTAAATAAATTATTATTTTTTTTCTTTTTCTGCGTAAAAAAAAGCCAAAATAAATGTTTAACATCAACAAATTCATCGTTTCTTACAATCCCGTATATTATCACGTGATTTGCCACTTTAGACGACCAATTTAGGAAATAATGTTACTACATATCGCAAAAAAAAGGAAATGATAGACATTTGTGTGTTAATTCTGGCCGGAATTATAACTTGGCCCGATTTATGCCGATCAATTATGACGTGCATATGAATGAAACTTCGGAGTAAAAATGAATTGTGTAGTCCGTTATTTTTTAGCTAAGCGCCAAGAAATATAGAGATACATTAGCCCAATGTTGATCGATGAAACAGATCCGATTGGTACCTATGCTTGAGATCAGCCTTGCCTACCACACCTTAAGGGGACATAAACACATGCAACGAAAATTTACTAAAGAAAACGAAAGGAAAAAGAAACTAATGGGAAGAAAAAAAAAAGGAAATACACCAAACAAACTACCACCAGAAAAAACTAACCACCTCCTAACAGTTTCACCCACACACTACTCCGAAGTATACATACCTTCTTACCAAAAAACAAACACTCCCCCTTCCACCAAAACCCACCCCCTTGACCTAAACCGAACCTTTAATTTCCAAGTACCGATGTTCCAAGGTAACTTCGTCTCAATAGTTAACCAAGGACCATTTTAAATCACTTACCTTAGGGCAAGTGTTGAAAAAACCACAAGTTATTAGAAGCTAAAACTTTCGTTACGAGCCTTGAAAAAATTCTGCATTTGGTGGGCCCTCTATAATATCGTAAAACTTGTTAAAAGAAGAGTATTTTTCGCCAAGGAAACGATTTTTGGAAGAAATAAATCAATGTTTGATAGTTAAATTATTGAGAAAAGTGAAGTTTAATTGTCCTGGAAGTCGTGTGAAAAATGGTCATGATGATCTGTGGAAAGAGTCCCGACATCCACCCCCTCTATTTTCTTTTCGAAAAATGTGAGAAAATGTGAAAGGAGATCTATATGCAACACAGGGCCTACCATATAAACGATAAAAGCATATGTTATGAAGGTCTGAGGACTTCTTGAAAGTGTGGAGTCTTCACGATTGTCATATGACACAGCATTAATATTTGGGAGATGTGTAAGTCCATCTATCCTTTATTTGTCAATCACATTATTAGTTAAATTATACTTTCATTATTTATAAATATCGGGTTTCGTAATGAATTATTTATAATCAATTAATTTCACATTATCGTCAAAAATTTAGTTATAATTAAACATATACTGTACAGTTGAAAAGCAATGAAAGCGACGTGATGCATCATTGAATTTATTGGTCTTTTTGCAAAATGAAGGAAATCTGCCGGAGAAACTAAAATGAGTAAGTTTATTTTAGCCTGAGAAATATTTAACTAAAAGTAGACTGTTCCGATGGTTTCTTCTTTCTATGATAAAGGACTTTTTGTTGATCGAGCTGAGCTTACGAAATCAAAAAAGAAATTGTTTTACCCTCCTCTATTTTCTTTCCGAAAAATGTGAGAAAATGTGAAAGGAGGTCTATATGCAACACAGAGCCTACCATATAAGTAAATAGTAACGACAAAAGCATATGTTATGAAGGTCTGAGGACTTCGCAATTCTGAAATCCTGCCTCTATTGGTTGAAAGTGTGAAGAGTCTTCACGATTGTCATATGACACAGCATTAATATTGAAGATGTGTAAGTCCATCTATCCTTTATTTGTCAATTACATTATTAGTTAAAATATACTTTCATTATTTATAAATATCGGGTTTCGTAATGAATTATTTATAATCAATTAATTTCACATTATCGTCAAAAATTTAGTTATAATTAAACATATACTGTACAGTTGAAAAGCAATGAAAGCGACGTGATGCATCATTGAATTTATTGGTCTTTTTGCAAAATGAAAGAAATCTGCCGGAGAAACTAAAAATGAGTAAGTTTAATTTTAGCCCGAGAAACATTTAACTAAAAGTAGACTGTTCTGATGGTTTCTCCTTTCTATGATAAAGGACTTTTTGTTGATCGAGCTGAGCTTTACGAAATCAAAAAGAAAATTGTTTTATGAAATTTTCAAGATAGTCATTTGGTTAACGGAGTACACAAAAAGGGTCATTCATAATGTCAAGAAAATTGAACTTTCTGAACTTAATATAAATAAGAGTACTGACCACATTAATAAATCGTTATAAAAATTAAAAACTTGCCAAAGAAAACAATAAGAAAATTACAATGAAAATGAACGGAACTATTCATCACCTTTTTATCTTGTGTCTTTTGTCCTTCTTCGTCTTTAACACCTCCGCTAGTTGCGGTCCTACTAATTGTACATGCGATGGTGGCCAACCGCAAGGCCAATACTGTGGTGGTAAATAATAATTGAATTGTCTTCGATGCTTGATTTCATTTTTTTTTGTCTTATTTTGATTTTCTTTCCTCAGCTGATTTTGATGACCCTAATAATTGCATATATAATCATGTCTATGAATGCAATCCACAAGGTGGAGCATGTGATTATGGTGTTCGCGGATCCTGCGGAGTCTGCGGTTGTTTGCAATGTCCTTGTTAATTACTGTATATGTATTGCTTATATAATCATGAAATAATGACAAGTTCTACGCATGTATATTTTATTATTAACTCCTTTATAAAGTATTAGTAGTATTATGTTTGACTTAAACATATTTGCAATTTTTTAACTATTAAATTATTATTATCAGTTATTATAAAAATTTTGACTTTAATAAATCAAATTTTATTTAAATTTAAATATATATTATATGATAATGATAATTTAAACGCCAGCAGATTTATCAATTCATCCCATGGTACCGTAAGTACTATAAACAGACTAATATAGACTCTTTTCATCTTTTATGGCGTCCCAAAAATCCATCGTGCTACTTCTATCGAATTTAGTGTATAGGGTGGCACCACTCTTTTTTCTGAACCCCTCCCTCAAAGTGACAAAGCTGGTCCTTGTTAGGGATGGGGAAGTTCTGCAAATGAACGGTTCGAACCCAGTTCGGAACCAAGAACCGAACCGGACCTGAGAACCGGTCCAATTCTCTAGAACCGAACCATCCGGTCTAACCATTCGGTTCGTTCAATTCGATTTGTTAATAAAAGTGTACGATGAAATCCAGTGTTGGCACATGACCTTGTCATTTGGCCCAAGATATGACTTTCTGTCATTTT
>JADRCO010002282.1:0-14369 GCA_021464525.1 Rhizophagus sp. LPA8_4_AMF | reverse complement strand
ATATATAAACATTTGTATAACTTGATCCAAAAAAAAAAAAAAAATATTACTTATCTTTTGTGTTATAATACTTAAAATTTCTTATCTATGCAAGTTAAGTAATGTGAAATAAGGAGTTAGCCATATTTTACTGTAATCTTGGTTTATCATCAAATTCATCATCATCTTTTATTTATTTTAAAAAAAATTTTTTTTTTTATTATTTATACAATCAACCTCTTCTTTTATCAGTTTTTTTAAAGTAATATAATATAAATTATTTTTATTATCTTTATCTACAACATCTATTACAACATTCATCATATAACGCCTTTTTTTTTTTTTTTTTTCTTTCTATCAAATATATAAAAGCGTGTACTTTTCATCTTGGAACTTTAAAAATTTTTTTTACCAAAGAAATTATTCATACTTTTTTGTTCGTTTAACTGACTGCGTTTCTTTAAACAAACCTTTCGATTTTTTTTGAATAATCTATTTAGAAGTTAATAAAAAGAAAAAAAAATCATTTCTTTTTTTTTAATTAATTAATTAACTTAATTTATTGTATTGAGGTTTTTTTAAAGTTTTTATTAAAAAAACAAGGTCTTTTTCGCTAATTAGTTAGCGGTACTATCCTTTTTTTTCGTCCAATGCATAACTGGACTGCTATTACAAAGTATTCTAGACCAGCAACTACTGACCGTACTCTCGCTTTATACCACATCGAAAGTCCAACTTCCATCTTTATTTAAATCCTTTTTCTGGAGAAAGTCAGAGAAAGAAAAAAAAGTTAACCGTAACTTTCAAGTTACACCCAGCAAAAAATTTCCTTTATACTTCTTTGGAAGTATACTCCTCTAGTTCGCGCAACAAATCAACTACAAATCAACTCAACCAAATTTTTGTTTCCGCAGTTTTTTTTTTAAAAAAAAAAAAAAAAAAAAAAAACGAAAGAGAGAAATAATTATTAATTAACTAATTAACTAACTAAAAAAGTAAGACATACCAATCAACTTCCTTCCAAAATAAAAAAAAAACCTTTGAACTTGTTAATGGAGGTTAAGTCAACTTCAAATCTTCATAATACAGCTGCAAATATGCCACCAAATACTCAAAAGACTTCAGATAATCTTATGCGTAATCAACAATTATTTCGTCATCATCACTCTCATCATCATCAACCACATCAGCAGCAACAGCAAATGATTCAACAGCCCATACACTTGCTCAACCGTAAAGGTTCTTCAGGTTCCATTCAATCTCGTTCTTGTAAAACGGAAGGTCATGGTGTGTCCGCTACTGTTTGTGCTAACTGCGGAACTACCACGACACCATTGTGGAGAAGAGCTCCAAGTGGAGAAACGATTTGTAACGCTTGTGGTGAGGATAAAAAAATTTTTTTTTTTTTTTTTGATTCTGTTCTTTTATACAGTTATACTAAATTATAATTTTCCTTAACTCTTATTTAGGACTTTATCTCAAGGCTCGAAACACAGTCCGTCCGCCATGGTTGAAACGCAATGCAATTAAGAAAGCTCCTCCTGTTGTTCCCGAGACTCCTGAAAATAATAACAGCGGTACTTGTCCAGGTGATGGTCATTGCGATGGTACAGGCGGATCCAGTTCATGTGATGGTTGTCCGGCTTACAACCAACATCAAGTTAATCGTCAAGCCTTGCTTTGTGCGAATTGCGGAACAAATACTACCCCTTTGTGGCGTCGAGATGAAGCCGGTAACACAATCTGTAATGCTTGTGGTAATTATCAGAATCAATACTTAAATTTATAAATTATATATATATTTTTTAAAAAAAGTATGATATTTATCCTTTTCTCTCACTTTCTTCTTTTAGGTCTTTACTTTAAGTTACATAACGTACATCGTCCTGTGACAATGAAAAGATCTGTGATCAAGCGCCGTAAACGTGTTGCCTTGGCTACTTCTCCGTCACCATCTCATAATCAGTCCGGTGGATCTGATAATGAACATCAATCAAGAAAAGGCCGATTAAATCATCCTCCTACTCCCGCTTCAACTTCTGGTTCTGAACGCGGAGAATATATCTCATCTGATGATGATATTTGTTCGGTTGAAGAAATTAACGCTTGCAGAAAAAGAAAAGCTAATTCAGATGATGGTAGAATAATTTCTACTGCAACTTCTAAACGTCGCTGTGGAAATGGCAGACAAGTCCCTCCTATTGAGGATTATATTTCATCAAAACGCAACTCTTTTCATCACGTTGAAGGAATGTGGAATTCCAGTAATAGTTATAATGATGATCGCAGACGCAGTTTAACTCCCGTTGAACCTTCTTTGAATTCTAATTTACCACAAGTTCATATTCATCAAAATAACCCTGGTTCTTATAATGGTGGTCGTCTTATGGGAACTCCATCTGTTCCTCTTCCTTCCGTTTTCCATAATGATGGTTCTACTTCTCCAAGTCAATCTTCAAGTTCGATTTCCGCTTTATTGAACCCTAGCTCTCCAACAACTGTTCCCCCACAATTACCACCGATCAGTTCTATTCCTCCTTCGGTTGGTAATACTACTTCATCTCATCTTGGACTGCCACTTCCATTGAACAATCATCCGCAAACCGCACCTTTATCTAGTGCTGCAGTAACTGATCCAAATATTACTCAACAAGTTTTGCAAGCACATCGACAAGAATTACAGCGTGAAGTATCACATTTGAGTATGTTACTCAATAGAACAACTGCCATCTTAGTTGGTTTGGATCAAGCCATGGCTTCAAATGCTGCAGCTCGTAACATTGATAATGGTGGTTCCCTTCCTTCAATGAACTATGGATCATCTCCCGATAATTCTCTTTATAATGGGCAAAAATCCTACACTGGGTTACCTTCTCCACCTGTTAACGCTGGTATGGGCCAAAAATCTTACATGAACGTAACCCTTCCACCTCTTTCTCCTTCAAGCTCTGATGTATCTCGCTAAAAAAAAAAAAAAAATATTATAAAACAATACGCAATTTTATATCATATATTATTCAATATACATTTAATACTCACTATTTTGCTGCTGTTGATGATTTAAGACATAACAAACTCTTTCATTACGAACTTTTTTTTTTGCTTTCGATGTTGGTATTTTTGACTTACAATAAAAATAATAATAAAGGTGTTCGGTCAGTCGTTAGTTATAGTTGGTTATATTTTATATCTCAATCAAAAAAAAAAATCATATTTTTTTTATATATATATATGTAAAAAAAAAAAAAAAAATAATAATATTTTACATTTACACATTTCAAAATATAATAAATTCCTTTTTTGTTCATTTCTCTTTAACTACTTTACTTTCTTTTACGTACAAATCGAGTATTACATATTGTTTCTTTTTCCTTTTCCTTTTTTTCTTTTCTATATTATAGAGATAAAATATTAAAAAATATAAAAAAAAAAATACATAAAATCAGAAAATTCAAAAAAATTTGAAACTTTTTTTTTTTTTTTAAAAAAAAAAAAAAAAAAAAAAAAAATCTTTATATAGTTTTTGTAAAAAGTTTTAATAGTATATAATGTAATTTTATTTTTATTTTATTTTATTTTTTTTATTTGGTTCCTTTTTAAAGACTCGATTATGTTTATATTTAGTTATTGTAGGAAAAGAGATCTGGAAAAAAAAATCAGTCTGTTGAGATAATATTTACTTTCAATATAGACTTTTTTAACTTCATGTTAGTTTTTTGTTTATATTGAGTTTTCTTATTATTATATATATATATATATATTTTTTTTATGATATCCTTTAAAGTGCTATTTTTATAGAAGTGTATATCGTCAATTGATTTTACACATTTAGTAGCTTTCTTTTTGGCACTTTTATGCATTTTATTTTGAATTAATTTCCAATACTTTATGAATAAGTACTAAGAGGGGTTGATTTGAAGATTTTTGTTTCTCTTATAATTTTCATTTGGTTATTTATAGTAGTAGATATGTTTTTGTTTAGAGGTGTCTCTTAAAGTATAGTTATTTTTTTTCTTTATTGGCTTCTTTGGAATAAAGAAATATTTGAATATAAAAAGATTTTGTTCAGTTGTGAGTGTAATAATTTGAATGCGAAGATGAAGATTGAATTATAACAGACATAATTAGTGGATTGAACGTGGATTGAACGTGATAATAAATCTGTTTCTTTGAATTTCTTTGATAAATGACAAATCAATTCTTTTATTTTAATAGAATACATTTTTCTAACAATTTTCGTATTTCTCGGTCAGATTCATATTTTCACAATTTAATTTATATCACCTTTTTTTAATTCGCGTGTTTTTGACATCAGCACTTGCACTATTTTTGTCTGGAAAGTATCAAACTCCGGTCGACCAATAAAATTTATTCATATGACATATGGCGTAGCATAACATATAAAGTAAATAATGAATGAAAAAAATGTTCTTTCAACTTTTTTACAGTAAATAAATAATCAAAGTACTACTCATAAAACATAAACTATTTAATAATGTCACAAATTCCTCAAAAAAATGAAATGAATAAACCGAAATCAGCATTGGACGTTGCGGTTAATCAACTCGTTCGAGCCTCAGTAGGTGGTGTACCTTCTACAATCTCCGATGAGAACCTGGACAAGTATGTTGCGGACATGATTTTAAAAGAAGCCGCTACAAAGAATAAACAATATAATAAAGAAGGTCTTAGAGCATATTTACCACATACTGGAACGTAAGTATACTTTGAAATTTGTAGCACTTTAATATTTTTAATAAAAAGTAGAACGCTAACAATTAACACTAATTTTTATTTTAATAGTCCGCCATGTACCCTTCCAAAGACTAATAAAAGATTTTTATTTAATGTGGTAAAAAATGTGGATGGTCATAATCAAGCTTTAATTAGAAAGATAGAAGAAGAGGCTGCTGCTCGTAGACGAGCTTTAAATCGATCACGTCGGCATGATTCGGACGATGAAAGAAGAAGATATAGCAGGAGTAGGCATAGTGACCGTTATCATAGAGAAGATCGTAAAACCAGTAATACTTCAGATGATTACGATCGTTATTATAGTGATTATAGTGATGATGATACTTATTCAAATAGGTATGCCGAATTTATTTTCAATATTTTCTTAAAAAAATAATATTAATTTTTTATATTTATTAGTGAAAGGGATCGAAAGTTAAATCATAAAGAGAGAAAATATTCTTCCCGAAACCCAAAACATGACGATGTAAAATCATCATCTTCGAGGACAAAATCATCTCGACGTTCCGTTAGTCCAACTTCATCCTCATCATTAAATTATCTTGACAAGTCATCAACTAGACTAGTTAGTAACGAATTACGAAAAGAACAAACGAATTTATCAATAGATTCACCTAATAATAAGAGTACGTCGCAACTAAATATAATTAAAAAAGGTCGTGGTGAAGTTAGTAATGGATCAAAAATGGATAAATATTTCAGAAAGGACTATAATCCAATGTTTGACATAGAACCATTTATTGGTGAAAGTGATTGGTTTAATTATGGTGTATTTGATAAAATTATAACAGAAAAATCCCTTGATGATGATACTAAGAAAAAAAAGAAAAAACATAAGGAAAAATCTAAACATAAAAAGGAAAAACATAAATCTAGTAATAAATCTAAGAAAAAACGGAAAAGAGATTCTGATAGTGGAATATCATCAGATTCTGAAGATGATCAAAAAAAATACAGGAAAAATGATGATATTGATATGAAACCTATATCTATTCGTGAATGGGATAAACCAAAATTAATATCTGGTACTTGGGATCCTGATAAAACAATATAGACAATTTAGAGTAGTTTATTCGGTTTATTCTTGGTATATATATATATACACTGGTATATAAATATTTACAGAAAATCGGGTGATCGAATTTTTAATAAATTTATTTATTTTTTACTTTGCCACCTTTTCCTTCCAAAGATAATGGAACATTTTTTTTTTTTTGAGGTTGTACTAAATTAAATCATGGTAATACAGAGATGCTTTTAGCAATTAATTTGACCTTTTCAAGCCCAAAGATGTTTGTTACATTACATACCATGGAACAAATTTCAATATTGATTTACAAATTGGTACTCAACTTTTTTTTTTTGAAGTACACAAAAAATTATCCATTGATAGGTTCGAGTCTACCAATTCTAGTAACTGTGTGACTGGAAATAATTTATTTATTTTTTTTTATGCGTTCTATAATGTCGAGATTGTTTTTCTGCTGCTGCCAGCTTTTTTGCTATTCGATATCATTACCAAACACATCTCTTAAACTTGCCGTTCCTTGAACCGGGTCGCTCCTTAGCGTTTAATACATACATTCGTTTATTAAACCGCATTCGCTCCTTTTAGATCTGCTTCTCTTCTTAAAATACTTGCAATTCGTTTTGCTTAAATCTAACTTCATTTACTACACCATAAACCTTATTTAAATCGAAAAGTTATCATGGCACATGTGAGTTATCCGTAAACTGTTGTTTTAAATATTATCATTTTATTTAGAAATTCGATTAAATAATTGATTTTTTTTTCTCTTTCTTTATATCTTTATATAGAGATTGGGTGGCCGTAGAAAAAATGTTAAAAAGGGATTTCAATTCACTCTTATGGTTGTCGGTAAGTTGTTTACCCCTTTCTAAAAGTTTTTAAAGTATACTCAGGTTATGACCTTTAAAAGAACCGTAACTCATAACAGATGACAAATCTCTTTGTACTTTAAACTTGAAACGAAATCTTGGACATAATTTTCTTGACTTTTTATTTTAAAGCTAGAGTAATAAGTTATTATGATAAAAAAAATGTATTTTATTTTAATTTTTAACCTTTAATTAAATCTTTTAAATATAGGCGCGTCAGGTACTGGTCGTACTACTTTTGTCAACACGCTTTGTGGAAGTGAGGTTTTATCCAAAAAATTATGCGATAAACCAGATGAAGCGCAAGTAGAAGAAGGTATCCGTATTAAACCTGTCACTGTTGGTAAGTAATTATTTATTATGTAATATTAAAAAATTTTGGTTATTGTATATATTTTAATTTTTTATTTAAATATACATTTATAGAATTGGAAGAAGATGGTGTCAGAATTGCCTTAACAATTGTAGATACTCCAGGATTTGGAGATAATATTGATAATGAATTTTGGTAAAAAAAACTTTCTATTATAGATCACGTCACGTAATGAATGATAATTAATTAATCTTTTTTTTTATCAAAAGTTTCCAAGAAATTATGGGATATCTTGAAAGACAATATGATGATATCTTGGCTGAAGAATCACGGATTAAACGTAACCCAAGATTCAGAGACAATAGGGTTCACGCTCTTCTCTACTTCATTACCCCAACAGGTCATTCGTACGTATATTTATTAATAATTACAAAAAAAAAAATATAAGTGTGTAATTTAAGATTTTATTTATTTATTTTTGATAACTTTAGTCTTCGTGAGATTGACATTGAATTAATGAAGCGTCTTAGTCCACGCGTCAATGTAATTCCTGTTATTGGAAAGGCTGATACTTGCACACCAACTGAATTGACTGATTTCAAAAAGAGAGTATGTAATGATTTTAATTTGAGACAGTCTTTTTATTTTTATTATATTAATACTTTATTCAACTTTTATAGATCATGGAAGACATTGATCATTATAATATCCCAATTTACAATTTTCCATTCGATATAGAAGAAGATGATGAAGAGACGGTTGAAGAAAATAGTGAATTGCGGGTATGTATAATCTTTTTTTTTTGGTTATTTATCTAGTTTATTTATTTACCATGATTTTTACATTTATTTAGGCACTTTTACCTTTTGCCATTATTGGCAGTGAAGAAGAAATTATGGTAAATGGAAGAGCTGTACGTGGACGTCAATACCCATGGGGAGTTGTCGAAGGTAATTTATTTTATATTATTATTATTAACATTTTACCCTTTCATCTCCTATTTGATTAATTTTAATAATATATTTACATATACTTATTTATATTGAAAGTTGATAATCCGCAACATTCGGATTTTGCAAGATTACGATCAGCTCTATTAAGGTAAAAATCAATTTTTTATTTAATGTTAGCCTTGTGCTAATATAGCGTGATTTAAACCTTATTTAAATTATTTTTAGCTCTCATTTACAAGACTTGAAAGAAATTACTCACGATTTCTTGTACGAAAATTATCGTACTGAGAAACTTAGTAGAAGTGCCGATAACCCTGTTGAGTAAGTATCTTCATAAGTATAAAATATATTATTTATTAAATATATCTAATATTATTATTTATTTGTACTTGCAGGGATTCTAGTATCTTGCCAGAAGATCTTGCTTCTCAAAGTGTACGATTGAAGGAAGAACAATTGAAACGTGAAGAAGAGAAGGTAAACACTTTGAACTATTACTTTTGTTGTAATAAATTTGTTTATTTTATAACATGAATTAATTTATTCTATAAAATTTTCTTAGTTGAGAGAAATTGAATTGAAAGTTCAACGTGAAATTACTGAAAAGAGACAAGAACTATTGGCTAAAGAGGAGGCATTAAGAAATTTGGAGGCAAGATTGGCACAAGCTCAAGAAAATAATTAAAATAGTTAAAATAAATAATATATTTTTTATTCTTTATTTTGGAAAATAATTACTTTTATACAATTTTTAAAGAAATATTTATACATTGTATTTTTTTTTTGTAGAAGTGTATTAATTATTATATTTACATTACAATTTATTTATTATTTTTTCTTTATTACAGATCAATTGAGGAAAAACATATATATATATATTTTTTTCAATACAAACAAATACTTATATAATTTATAATAAAATTTTTTAAAATAATGATTTGATTTTTTTATTTCATTCTATTTATTATATTATGCCAATTTAATATTGTAATTCAAAAGGAAAATATTATTTACATAATAAAATTATTTTAAAATAAATGATGTAATAATAATAATTATATTTTTGTTTATTTACATTTACAATATATGATACCATTTCATAAATTAAAATAATATAATATATATTCTATTTCAACGCATTATAAAAAATTTTTTTTTTTTCTGAATTTGAGGAAGAATTGCCTCAAAGATCAAGAATTATTGTCCGGAGCATAATGATTGAATTATATTTCGGAGGAAACTATTAATGAGAATTCTTGTCCGAAGTCGATCGAAACCTGAGATGCTTTTATCGATTTCTTTCTAGATATCGGCTTCCGTTCTTTTACAAAGCTCAAGCCTTGCTTTTATCTATTCTATAAATTATAAAGCATTCGGAGGACATGGAATATTTACAAAGCCTTTATTTTTATTACTGATTGCCCGACGAGTCTTATCGTAATTATCTGATAACAGTCCCGCATCTAATATTATTAATCAACTCATATTATCATCACAATGATTAGTGGAAAGTATAGAAGGTGGTTTCACGTCGTTAAAGACATCTGATAGCACTGATAGCATATACTGCAGATAAAAGAAACGGATTAAAAACTCTTGTGGCGTAGCTTAAGCATACTGAATCATACCTTCATATGTTGTATAACACTTGCTGGCTGTCAGATAGCATGGTTATATGACCCGAACAGAAGAGTAGTCTGAATTGAGCTATATCACGAATATTGTGATATCTTGTGTATTGCGCTTCATAGAACTCCCACTAATGAATCATGTTTAAATACTCAATTGATCCAATTAAAATCAGTCTTAAAACTTCATATTTTGAATCAAAGAGGATATCATTTCTGGTTATTCATTACTCACTCTCGTGAATGTCCCAGTTAGAGACTTGATTAGTTTTTCTCAGACCTTCCCAAGGGTTATTTAAAAAGGACTAATGAAATAAATTTCATTGTCCGTATGTTTACCCCTAACACAAGCTTTCCGTTCAGGTCAAAATAAATTAAATTTGCTGTCATAAAGTAAGGATTAGGATTTTGATAAAAAAAGTGATTAATAATTGTATAGAATTCAACATATTACGTAATTCATCAAGATCTTTTTAGTAAAAAGATAATAATGACGAAACCGTAATAAATCTCAAGGGCTACAAATGAAACGTATGCTTATCCTTGATAAAATCTTTTCACTCATGTCAAATCAAATCAAAAATTAAAATATTAATAAAAATATAAAAAAATTTTACTTTGGACCAAACTTAATAGAAAGGTTATGGGTAAAAAGAAAAAGTGGAAAAAAAAAAGATATATATTGAATTTAGAATCTAATATAACTAAAAGAATTGTAATCTATCAAATGCTCAAAAATGTGAATAAAAAATCATGTGACCCGAACAAAAGAGTAGTCTGAATTGAGTTACATCACATTGTAATGTCTTGTGTATTGCACTTCATAGAACTTCCACCAGCGAACCGCGTTTCAACACTCCATTGGTAAGAAAATAATCAGTCATAAAGACTTCACACCTTACAAACCAAGGAGGGTACCGTTTCTGGTTGTTCGCACTCACTCTCATGAGTGTCTCAGCTAGAGACTTTTGTAGTTTTTCTCAGACCTTCCCAAGGGCAAAAAGTGACAGCGGAATAAATCCGTTGTCCGTATGTTTTCCCTTAACACAAGCTTTCCGTTCAGGTCGAAGAATAATAAAGTGTTGACAGAATATAATATTGTGATGATAAAATTTAAAGTGAATTAAATATTAAATTAAGAATTTAATTTACAGAAATGACAAAATGTAAAGTAAATTAAAATATTAAATTAAAATACAATAATCAAGAGGAATGAGAAATGAATATATGAAAAAAAAGTTCATATGTTAAGAAAAAATCAATTTCCATCAAAACCCAATGGGCGTAGCAACTGTATGACAAGTTTCATAAATTTAGTGTAATGTTCTTCGGGTACTTCTTCATCACTGAAACGTGCTCGCTCATAACCTTCAACGTAAGCATTTCCCAATTCACGATCAATGATTCCATGTTCTACCAAAAAATCAATATATCGTTGAACAGACATCGATGGCTGACGTGCCAAGAGGGACGAATTTTTTACAACTTGTTTCTCTTAAATAATTTATTGATAAATTAATAATAATAACAAATTTATGTATTAGCTTAATGAAGTGCTTACCTAATACCGAGAATGTTTCAATGATTGAAGATCTAAAATGTATATTATCATAAGAAGAACCTGAACAGAAATAAAAATTCACGCATATATAATATATATCTCAGATATCTTAGAATTCCCAAAATAAGATAATACCTGGTATTCCCCACCCTGGTTGGCATCCGTCCTCAGGTCTCGGTTTTACATCAATCTTAGAAACGCGTATTAATTCTGAAATAATAAGATTATCCACAGACTAGAAAGAATTAATATTTAGTTAAAATCTTATTCTTAATGAAATCTTATTATTTAAACATATACCTTTGGTGAGTCTTTTGGGATGTGAGACTTTGGTATATCATTTAAAGCTCTTTTTACATTAAATAAGCGGCCAAGACCCAAAATAAAAGCAGCAATACCCTATCAAATATATTTCGAAAGTACGCTTTGATTAATAACTTTAAAAGAATAAGTCTTGTTAAATAAAACTTTACCGTTAAAAAGTAGCTTCCGCCCGCAATTATGACAAACGTTTTATTTGTAGGGTCTGCCGCTACAGCTTGAATAATAATATCGAGTGCGGAAGTACCAACAGTAACAACGGTCAAAAGCATAAGAAATATTATTATGCTCGTATTTAATATTATACCAAAACTATTTTTCATGACCAAAGAATTAAAAAAAAAAAAAAAAATTGGATGACAAGTTTATAAACAGCAAAAGATCTGGTTGGATGATTGATAATGTATAGTCATTTGACTTGTCATACGGTAACTTTCTCAGTAAAATCGATTCACAATAACCGATACATTTTCTCAATACTTCATTTTTAATTTACAGATTAAGCTAATTTAGTGTTATACTTGTTTTATTTTCAAGATCTACATTTTTTCTTATACTTTAATAGTAATGAACTTAGTTTACAACTAACAAAATTTACTGTTCGCAAAGTTATATTTAGTTCAAATCCGCGAAGTCTATAATAAACTAAATCATGATCAACGGTCAAAAAAAATTTTCAACTATCCGTCCAATTAAAAAACGAGATCTAAAAAAGCTACTTTATAAAAATTCATCGGTATCAAATCATGCCACTTCTTCTTCGTCTTTAGCCTCTTTTGGATTCTCTACTAATGCCAGAGTTGATAAATCTGATTTACAGAATGTTAAAAAAGAATTAAAAGCTATAGGAAATAAGGCATTAGATAGAAAAGAAGAATTTGAAAGATGTGTAGAAAATTTGGATGAACGTAGTAGTACAATAAGTAATTCATTTGGAAGTGTAATTCATGCTGGTGGAGTTGTAGCAAGGCTAGGAAGCCCCAATTTAAAAAGAAGTGTAAGTCCCACTATACCTAAGGTAGGAAGTCCACATGTTAATCGAATAGGGAGCCCGAATGTACATAAAAATTCAAAAGAGAAAGGATCCAAGAAAAAAGGAGCTAGCATTAAAGTAAAAACCGAAGATTCAGGTGAATTTATTTTTTATAGTCATTTGATCTGGCTTATATTCTTTGATGTTGGTTTGATGATCATTCAATTTTCATAGATTTTGATGACCTATATGATCCTAGGCCTCAGAGAAAAGAGTCTTCAAAGACTAGCTCGTAAGAAACGGATTTTTCTTTATAGTCTGTACATCCTATATATGATGATAATAATTTGGTTTACTTTTTTATAGCAGTACACATAGGAAGAAAAAGATGCTAAAAAGAAGCACACTGAGCGAAGATGATAGCGATTTCTCAGATTTCGAAAAAGTGAAAGGTTCAAGAACTTCGACACCAAATCGTACTGCTCAGAATAAGACTTTGGTTAGTTGTTTTATTTTAAAGTATAAAGCTTTATATGACCAAGTTGTTGTTGTTCAATACATTGGAAATTTTTTTTTTTTTACAGAAGTCAGGAAATGCAGGATCCTTTAAAAAAAGAAAACGTAGTACTTCGGAAGTTACGAATGCGGCAACGGATGATACACCCGTTGTCAAATCAAATGTGGCGATCAAGACATTTTATGACTACGTTGAACCTTATGTTAGAGATTTTAAAGATGAAGATGTACAATTCTTGGAAACAAAGGTAAATTTTATTATAACTTTGTTTAGTCTTTTTAGTCTAATAAGAAATTTTTTAATTTAAGGGAGACGATATAACGCCTTACGAAATTCCGAAACTTGGAAGACACTACGTGGAAGTTTGGGCTGAAGAAGAACGTAACCTTCTTCCTCAGACACCGGATGAACTAGAATCACGCCGAGATGATCATATGGATATCGATGGACCTCCTAAGTCCCATGATGGTGATGATGAACAACGATCTGCTAATTTCATAGTCGACCGTTTACTAGCAGCTTTTCTTGAATATCCAGAAGCCTCAAATTTCATAAATCAACCTGATGAGTCACAAGTAAATGGTCAGAATGGGCATTACGAAAGAGTTGATGAAATGGACCGAGATAAATCCATGGACGATCGACTCAAGCGAGAGCTCCAAGCATTGAATTTAATGGATGAAAACGATGTTAGTAATAGTGATCAATTATTATAATTATTTATGAATTAACATAAATCTATTGTTATTATATAGGTGCAATGGGACGAACGAGAAGACGATGAAATAAGCATTAAATTGCGAGAATTGCAAGCAAAGCTTCGTGAACAAAGCAAACGGAACAATTATCGTAAACAGATCTTGATCGAAAAGGTAAAATCCCAAATAGGTTGGCAACAGTACCAATCATATTTAGAGACCCTTGATACACAAATCGAGGAAGCTTACTTGGCTAGATTTGTGAGTAACCTTTTTCACTACGTATGTATAATACACGTATATAGACTTATAGTCTTATCCCTATACAACACTTTTTAGCCTGAAAAGGATAAATCAAAAATTACAAAGACCAAGAAAAACAAAAAGCCGACGCCGCTACTTTCAGAAGTCGAGTCACTTCTTGACCAACGTAAAAAGCTGGTTGAAGGTATTGGCGCTTCTTTTTCTCCGGAAGAATATTCTTTCACGCCTGGTAAATTACTTTTCGACAAAGAGGCGCTTGCAAAATTGTAGCATTATCCGGCCAGATTATATAATTGGCCCGTGTATTCGTAAATGAATATGAAGTTTCACCTTGATAGTGGGACAATATATATATTCTTTGATATTTCAGCATGAAATGCATTTAGAGCAGTTAATATATTAATTTAGAGGTAAAAGTTTGCAGGTTGAACTTTTACTTTTAAAAGAATCATGTATATATGCATCAATTATGCAATTTTTTTTTTTTTTTTTTTTTTTTTTTTTTTTT
>JADRCO010002281.1:0-14370 GCA_021464525.1 Rhizophagus sp. LPA8_4_AMF | reverse complement strand
GACCTTAAAGTCTGAAATTTTATTTGCGTATTTTTGCAGGATTTTCAATATCAGGTGTCAATTTTGCGTACCGTTCATATAAAAAACCCTTGCGTACAGCTCATATTAAATTTTTTTTTCGCCACCTGACCCCTATATATATATTTCTGGGTCCTAATAAGGAGTATGTCAAATTAATTTGATTGATCGTCCCTGTAATTTAAGGTTGTGGAACATTATTAAAGCCCAATTACATAATGCGAACTGAAAATATATAAACCGTAAAAAATTTTTTGATTCCTGACAAAACTAAACTATTAAACTATTAAAATCATTGAAAACCATGATAAATAAATTCATTACATATAAAAATATTTCCTCATTACTCATTAATCACAAACAAAAAATGTTCACAGAAAGACAACACCAAATGATATCCGATAAATTCGTGGATAATCGAGTTTCCTTTTCCTATTATTTCCGGAATTACAATGGTAAGTTTTTTTTTTTCATAAATCTTATACATTTACTTATCAATAAATATCTTATCTTGATTTTTAACATCCTTATTTATAGTTCTACAGTAAAACGATATTACATGAGATTGTTCATTGATTCCTCATTATTGTGGGCGTGTCACTTTTTTACACACAAAATCAAGTGACTTGTTCTTGGCCATCGAATATCTGACTAAGTGGCCCGATAGTGGGAAGATGTACAATAGAAAATCTTTAATTTTAATATTATCTTAAAATATATCTAAAATGCTTTAACTAATTACTATTAATAAATAGCGAAAATTCTTTAATAAATTTGTCTTAAAATATATCTAAAATTCTTAAACGAAAATTCATAATATCGTATACATTTTTTTTTAATTGTTGATAAGCTAATATCATTTGACAATTTTGACGTAACTTTTTGCTATTATTATTGCCCGATCAAGAAAAAAAGTAAAGACGCAAAAAATGATAAATTTACTATATAATAACTTGTTAATTTCAAATAATTACTAACGCTGACCAGAATTTAATAAATTTTTAAATAAGATTTTATTAGTTAATCAGATAAAAAGTCAATGAGATAATTGTTATATTGCAATAATTGATGTGGTTGTTGGCGGTAACTAGAAATCATGATCGAGGGCTAACCGAATCCTACAGTAATTAATTAATTTGACATTAACAATAATACAAAATGTACAATTTTATTATTTATAAAAATAGTTAATAATCTCCAGCTACAAATTGAAGTAAATCAAGTTTAATTAGAATCTGTTTACATTCTTCTTTATTCTCTAAATTCTTTAATTGTCAAAGAAACAACCCATTTCGTTCATACTTCGTCAGGTATCCAAAGTCAAGATCACTAAAGGATTTATTAAATCGAAGTGATTTAATAGAACTTGAAGGAGGTTCGTACACAGATTGTATTTATTAGTGTCTAAGATTCAAGTTCCCAATCATGTGCAGAATGTGAATATAATTTGAGCACAATTTCTAAAAAAAAAAAAAAGTCCCTCTTATATCGTAAATAAAATTCCTTCTAATTTTATTTATAAATGGATCGATGTTATTCTTTAATAAAGAGGGTCTTTATTTGGTTTTCTTTAAATTCATTATTTTTCTTCTTTTAGTATATAATTTAACTTTTTAAGAATCGCTTCACAGCCTTCAATATAAAATTTTTATGTTCAAATAAATTATTTTTTTTTCTATTTACAGCTTTTAGATCTTTTTTAGGACAAATAAAATGAATAATGTATTGATTATACAATATTAAAAATGGTAATACAAATAAAAGAATGTAAGGAAATTTTAGAAGGCGGAAAAGAGGTGTATTTAATATGTTGTTGCGAACAAGAATATGGAGAGATGATTGGAGGGTAGGATTCCGAAGTTGAGGCAATGCTTTCATTACTGCGAAGTTGAAGTTGAAGCGATATTTTCATTAGGAGTAAATATCATTCATGGAAAAGTCACTGTAAATGCATAAATGATATTCGAAGTATGAATGTTTCTATATTGATTGAACAACCGTAGCAGTTGATTGCTGTATGTAAAGAATTATTATTCATAGTAGTTAAATTTTAACAAGATTTGAGACTTGAGATTTAGATTTATAAGTGGAAATTTTAAACAGTTGATGCGAAAATTTTTTTGTGGAAAAAATTTCAGAGGCCTTTTATAATCTAGGGAGTATAGTAAATGTGATATATATACAGTAAGTAGAGCAGTAGATACATTAGATGCGGAACTCAGCCAAACGGCTGTGAAAAATATCTATGAAAAAAAATCCACACATATTTCTTTTAAGTATGCTGAATATTGCATATTATATCATAACGGGAAGAAAAATTTTTTTTTTTACGGCTTTTCGGCCGAGAATTGTATTTTGATTTTACGATAAATCAATGAATTAATATAATAAGGGTTCGTTCATTATCGCATTTTCATCTGGTAAACCAATGAACTACTAATAAGACCTCACGTTGAGAAATGAAAGAGTAACGCTCGTTTTTTCCGTTTTTAAAAATTAGCGGAAAAAAATGTGAATCAAATTTTCAAGGATAAATAATTTGAATTTTTGACATCTTTTCTCCCCATAATTAAAAAATAAAAATATATATGATAGAGCACATGTTTTCTCACATCATTGATATTAATAATTATAATTCACATATAAATAATTGTATTTATATGTGATTTCTATTATTATACATTTTGAGTTATATGATTATTATCATATAAAGGAATAATTAAATGCAATGAAAATAAACTACAAAAAATTCGTAATATTTCTACCAGTTTTCATAAAATTAATAACTGAAGCAACTAATGAGTCGAAAGATGGCATCGCCATCAGAGGTAACGATATGGGACGTTATTTAACTGCCAGAACTCTCACGATTAACCAACATCGTTGCGGAATAACAATAACAAGAACGATAAAATCACAATCTTCAAGATATTGAAGACTTAATCTCGTTCAAGTTGTCAAAGAGTTACCCAACATATCAATCACCACTCAGAGATGCAACTGAGCATTAATCATTCATCACAATATGATTATGAGGATAACCGTAAAATTAATTTAATATGACCAAATTTTAATATGTAATAATCATTATTCATCTACATTGAAGTAAATTTAATTAATTTCGCACATTATTTAATATCAATGTGATTTAAGACAAATTACCTTAATAAACTCTACAGTCTTGTAAAATTGTTATTCTATTTTGTCTTACGGTTCATACCCAGTAAATGCACTTTACTCTTTTTTTTAAAAAAAAAATTCAAAAAAATTTTTTTTTCTTTAAGCAAGAAAAAGAATTTAAAGATTTGATTTACTTACATGGTGAAACCCGGCCAAAACAAGAATTTTTGTACTCAATATCAACAAACGGGGGTTTTCATCATTAATCTACTTCATCTGTCCTTCATGTTTCATTTTAAAAAAAATAAATAAACTAAAAAAAATAAAATAAAAATAAAATTTTAAAAGAAAATTAAAAGCTGAATTAGCTATAAAATCTATTTAACATACACTTTTATTAATGATATTGATCCGTTTCCTATTTATTAATCGCGAGCGTACGATATGTAACGAGGATTATTACTTGGTATAACTTTTTTCTTTCTTATCTTGTGTAATTAAAGGAGACGGGGAATCTGTTTCCTCGTTGATGTTCTTTTCGGAGTTAGTAAAAGAAATATGTTTTGCTGATGGTTTTAAATCGAAAGAGAAATAGTACCTGCTTAATAACTTTTGTGCCATTATTCCTATAGAAAGAAAAAAATTGAAAAAAATAATTGTCAATAAAATCATTGATCCGATTAACCGATAACGTTGCAAGGGAGTGCAACTTTAGAAAAAGAATACCATTTTCAGTTTAAAGATTGTTTAAATTTTCTTTCGTATTAAATATAAACTTTTATGAAATATAGAACAATTTCCAATAAATTAATCAAATAAAATTATAATAAAAACTTGCCAATAACGGAACATTAATAATGTCATCTTTTTGACATGCTGAACTTGTATGCCATACCATCATCTCTTCATCTCTAACATCTGGCACTAATAATCATGCCCGTTATATACGTTACTCTAACATTTTCTTGAATTCGAATTATTGATCTATTATTAAGTATTTCGGTCTTTATGTAATAAGGATAATAAGGTGATTACAACAGGAGGAACTCTTGTGATTAGTACTTATGAAAGAATTTAATAGATAAAATAAATATATGAATAAATCTTGTAAAACAATGTTGTTATGTTATTAATTAAAATATTTAATAATAAAGTCGGTCACTAAGTAAATAAATAGATAGAGAATTATCTAGAATAACGCTAAATTACTGCTAGTAACCCTTAAACTTAAATTAAACCCGCTTGAGGTTGTAGAATAAAGAAACGAAAAAAAATTTCTATACAAGACTAATGTAATTACAATTTTCTCTAGCGTAACTATTCTAAAAAAAAATAAAACTGTCTCAGACTACTAGGAATGGAATGTTATCTAACGAAAAAAGGTTCGCATACCCCCTAATGTCCAATTTATTATAAAAATCAGCTAAATAAAAAAAGGAAATGGATCCATAAATGATGTTTCCTTTTATTCTTTGGTAGAATCTGATATCACCATTCTGGTTTTATGTAATCGTGTACTGAATAAGTCGTAAGTATCGAATTTTCTTCTCCCTAGCAAAAAATAGCCAAAAACAAAAGTTACTACAGGACATTAGTTATATTACTTGAAATAGTGTCATTTTTGTAGTAATGATGTTTTATGTCGTGTAAAAACCAAGTGTACGTTGCTTGAAATCAACCAATGTATTAAATCAGTTAATAAAGAACAAAAAAATATTATTAATTTTTCTTTTGCCATTTCACCAATTGTTGACCCTAGGTAAACTACGTACCCTGGATCAAAAGCTTTTTGTTAATTTCTAGGAATAAACGTGAAACATATATCTGCGAATAAATTTCACACCCAAAAGAACTCAATTGATCGCTTCAAACTTGAGACTGTTAAAAATAAAAAAAATCAACTTAAAAATACAGATCGAAATATTTTTGATTAAGTGAAATTAGAGGCCAATGCATTCAAATAGTATGAATTATATAGTTGTAAATAAATTTATTGTAAAAAAATTATACAATTATATGATAAAAATCATAAATAACAATACTAATATGAAAAAACCATCCAATCCTAATTTCTTTAAAAAATCCCCACCTAATCCTAATCTCGTTAGTTATTCTCGAATTCCATAAACAATAAACAGAAACAAATGTAATAAATATCTTAAAAATGCTCATATACTTCTTCTACTTCTTCGTCATCATACAATTTAGTCTCAAATTTAATAACACCTAAATTTTCATATTTTTCAATTATTTTTATACTTTCTTCATCTAATAATTCATCATAATCATCATAATCTTCATATTTCTTAAGGATTATTAAAGAAAGTGATTTTTTTGATACCCTATTTTTCCAACTTATGAAAAATGATTCTAAATCTTTCGGAGATACAAATTTTAAATTTGAATCAGCATTATATATTTTTAATTCATGAAAACTATTTGGTGAATGTTTTGCAACAATTTTTAATACTTCCATTTCGTTTAAATATTCTTTCCCACACCAAATTTTAATGCTTTTCAAGTATTGACATCCAATAAATATTGCTTGTAACAAATGTAATTCGTTACTTTTAAAAATTACAAAAAGTTTTTGAAGGTTTAGACAATAATTAGCAATAGATGAAATTGCTGCACTCTCAAGTTCACATATAAAAAGCTTTTTAAGGGTTTTCCCATTATTTTTTAAAAATTTTATTAAACACTCAAGTTCCGGACGCTGAAAAGGTATTTTTAATACTTGTAATCTAGGAAAATGAGAGGCTTCTATTTTATCAAAATCTTCAATGAAGTCATCATCAACATCATCATCGGATGAAAATGAAAAAATAACTTCTTGTAAATTTATGAAAAAACTAACAAATGATAATGGTAAATAAATATCATCACTATAAAGATGTAATTTTGTTATTGTATTAGATTGACTTTTTAAAGCAGGTATAACATTTCCCCAACTCGCGCCAAAAGCTGTCATAGCTAAATTTTTTAAATTATTTTGTTTAGAAATTAATTCTTTTAATTCTTTTAATTCTTCTAGGTCATCATCATCATTAAAATCTATAAAAATTGTTTGTAAATTATGACTTATTTGAGATAATTGATGAAAAAAATCGGGAGAAATATTTGAACCACAGCGTAATTCTGAAAGTTCTTTTACCCCAGGGAACTTAGTGAGAGAAAATTTGATTCCAAATTTATTATTATAATGATAAGACAACTTTTTTAAAGTTGAAATTTGGTTTGTAAACATATGGAAAATTTGATTTAGTACTAAACATTTTCCAAATCGATCAACATGAAGTACATTATCAGCCATTTCAATAATATTATAAATTGTTAAGACTTTGCAAAATGATGCATAATTAAATAGTGGTGATTTTAATGTAAATATAGGAGATGAACCAATTCCATTTTCAGATAAAATTTTTTTAGAATCATCAGGAAGGCATGCAATTAACGTGCGAAGAATCGATGATTCCACTTCGAATCGACGAGAAATATCAGAACCTTTAAAGTTCCAAACATTCCTCCATAAAATTTTTACAGAAATTCTACACCAAAGTCGATTAACTAACAAACACGAATATAAAGTGGTTTCATTTTCCTCTAAATATTCAAAAATTTCATTTAAACAATCCATTGGAAGATCAAATGCCATTTTTACTTAAAGAAGGAAGTTTTTTTAAAAAAATACGGGGAAAAAAATTAATCGCTCATCGACTCCGTGTGTAATAAATATATGAAGTTTTTCCGGATTATGGTGGGACAATCGACTCGGTTTTCAATTTATATCACGTGATGCTAATTGGTTTGAGACGATTATAATATACCCAGGTATTACAAAATACCCTGGTTCAATTTTTAAATAGGTAAATTGACTTATACCCGGAAACTTTTTTTTTTTTTAAGAAAAGGGAAGATGTATTTATGTTATATTAAAAGTTAATAGAATACTTTTATTGTATCTCTACTCTCTAGTAAAAATTAAATACTACGTGTATAGTATATATCAAACTACTACCATCAATGCAAGCCAATCACAATATGTATTAATTTAAAATAGCGAGATATCTAGTAAGTAATCAGCCCAACAAATTCATATCTAGTGAAAAATTATATGAAATTACGAGTAAGTGGTTTACTTTTAGCGGATCCGTTTAAATTGATCAATACTTATTTTTGCATGTTATTCAAATTCACTTTTCTGCTAATTAAAAACAATTATTACATTAGATAAGATCATTAAGAAAATAAACTTAGGAAATTATTAAAGAATTTAATTTACCATCGTTTCTACTTCAAAAATTGCGATGATGCGATCATTGCATATCAGAGGAACGTTGTATTATTTTCTAATAATGATATGATCGATATCAAATATATAGTATTCACAACCACTTATTATTTTATACCATTTATTATTTTATTATACTCACCTTGTAACGCGATGACAAGTGCTTAACTGCATCCAAAAAGTCGTTTTTCAAATCAATTTACAAACCTACATGATGTCAGATACAATAAGCTTTAAAGATCAAAAGATACGAATTAACCAAAGAATTAGTACTTACTCAGCTTTCCATCCTTTTTGATTCACTCTTGAATTTTGCACAAAGTTTGTTTTTTTAGTACATATTATACCATTTTTTATTATTTTTAATTTTAAAAATAGACTAAATTTATTTCCAAATTCTCCTAGCCAGTGATCATATGGCTTGTCCTTCGTCGTCTAAGTATAGATTTTAGCTTATGTTCCCGCTTAGACTGGTGTATATAAATAAAATACGAAAATATACTGTGTTTATGAACTATTGTTTTTTCAAAAAAACTGCCATAAAAGGATTCGTAGATGCAACTTCGTTTAAACAATGGAATTTAGTATTTATTACGCTTTTCTAATTGACGCGTAAAATCAAAATCACGTGAAAATCGGCTTTGTGCATTTTTTCTTAAATTACCGTGGAACAATTCAAGGAATCGGACATCAAAATAAAAATAAAATAAATTTTTAAATTACTAATGAGTACGAGCGTTTCGATTAAATAAAATAAAAATATAAATTAAAATAATTTATTTATAAAAAATAATTTTTGCATATTAAAAACATCAAAAAAGAAAAATATTGATCCTAATTTAATCTAACTTTCACCACATGTATCAACTGAAATTCAACCTCTTCGATTAATAAATAAACTAAAGTTCTATTCATATTCTTCACTAAATCCATTACTAATGTTCTGATTTCAGATTCTTCTCCCGTGCATGAACATTCAAATTCATTTAGGAAAGTACCATAATTTTCAAAGAACGTTTCAAAAACATCTATATCTACTTTCCAGTACCTTACTCTCAACTTTCTAAGATTTCTTGGGCTAATTTTGTTAAGGTAAAGAATATATTTATTAACAAAATTTTGCCATTTAAATTTGTCTCCAAAATCGACAACCTTTAGACTACGACACTTTTTAAGAACTTTATTAAATCTTTTTAATTCGGTTTCATCTCGTATATCCACATATAATGTTACAAGGTTTGAACAATATTTAGGAATATTTAAAAGAAATCTATGGGTTTGTTTGTCAGAAATTGATGATAATCGAATGTTCATAATGTTCTTCCCGTTATTAATAAGAAAAGGTATGATAGGTGATGATAATTCATCCGATGAAAAAAAATTGCAATTAATAATTTCCAAGTCTAAAAGATTAGGAAATACAACTTTTCTTAAATTCTGACTTCTATATAAATTTGAATCATAAAAACAGATCCTTCTTAAATTAGGACATTTTAATAACTTTTCTAACATATAATCCAAATCGTTTTCGAATAATTTAATTTCCAGTAAAGTTTTCATGTTTACTTTCCTTATATACTTAGAAGTAACCAAATTATTTGGTTTTACATTTAATTTTTTTAATTTTTTTTGATCTTTAAGGAGCTTTGACACATGACTCGTCTTCAAATCTTGATCAAAATCATCTGAAAGAGATAACGAAAAGGTTGAAATTTCATGCGAGATTCCCGTAATAAGACTTATCAAATCTCTTTTTAAGAAATCTCCCTTGCATTTAAATTGTTTAAGTCTTGACAAGCTCCTTCGCGTTTCCTCAATATTGATTAGAGTATAAAGATATGATATCGGAAATTCGTGTTCGAATGATATAATTCGAAGGATATCAATTCTTTGGGTTTTTGTCGTAATTAATTTAAATAAGACCTCAAAAAATATCAAAATTTCAATTTTAAATTGAAATCCATCGCTGTGTTTACTATAATCGTAAGATAGCAAACCACTATTCTCATTATTATAATCAATTTCTTGATTTGTTGAAAGAGGAGAAAATTTGGTTTGCTCTAACCAAGAGCATATTAAATTACATAGTATCACAACATCAATTTGTCTGATAAAGGAAGGGTAATTGAAAGTTGTTCGATGTGGAATACCAAATAAACCTTTTACTTTTAAGAAGGATTGTGTTTTATTGTCTAAGTGAGATAAAAGAATTGTGATAATTTTTGAATAAACTTTGAAGCGCGTTTTACTATTTATTTTAATGAATGGATTACTCCACAGATGAAGTATCCCAATTAGACACCATTCTCTATTGATCAAAGAAACGTTTAGTAATGTTGATGAATCGGATTTGTCAATATGACTTATAATTATATCAATAACTTCTACCGGTAAGTAAGATGACATAACGATAAAAATTTGATGTGGAAATTTGGTGTAAAAAAAAAAATAATTCCATTTGAGTTTATATAAACTATTTGTGAGTCTGAGATCACTGGATTGGCTACACTGCTAGTATATTATAAAAGTGGTTATTGTGTATTATAAATGGAAATAAAATATTATTTGCAACAAAAACTTTTATTGTCTTTTACTTAGGTAAATGTTTCAAAGAAAAAACAGTAATCATTGAATAAATACGTAAATATTACTACGCCTTCATCCAGTTAAAACCGGATTGTAAGGATCTGCGGATATCTCCTTAAAAATGATCATCTGATCAAATGCTACTCCTAATTTTGAAAAGTATGTAGTCTTTACCACAATTTTCTAAGGTATCAGTTTCTCACTGTCAACATTTGAACGCCACCTCTTTTTGTTTGGAATTTAGTTGGGTCTATATTTGCTGGAAAATAAGCTCCGTATAAGCCAAATGATTTTATTAAAATTTTCTTTTATTTTAGAACAAATACATTTTTGTTAAAACATTGTACGAAATTGTAAAATATAAACTATATTTACTATATTTAGTAGTATCTGTTTAGCCGAGTTAATATCCGGGTTGGAAACGGATTTTAATCCGGTGAAGAAATTTTCAACGAATATGATCCGTACATGTTTTACCATTAATATCAGTTAGAAATAGTGGCAATTAATTAAAATTATGGTAGTGAGCACATTATTATCTCAATCCATTGCAGTCTAGGATTGTTTAAAAACCAGAATCAGACGACAAATGGTAAACCAAGCATCTTGGTTTGTTTTGGTACCCCAGTGATCAACCTCTCAAGTGCGAAATAAGTCTGCACGTTCTAATGTTGAGAAAAAACGTTCAAGAACATTAGCTCAAAAGGCTCCTAACGTATCATACATTTCATCCTTAAATAACTTATAGACAAAACTTATTAAAAGGACAAAGGCGGAAATTTTTTTCTAAAATACCTGAAAAAGTAATTTGAAAAATATTTGGGGTTGAGAAAGAATCTGTTTAGCTTCTTCTGTCATCCAAAAATTAATTCAACCACTTTCCTGTCATCATAGATATTGGGTGTGGGTAAATTTATGTACTATCATTCTGAGATGTTTTTCATTCTTATCTTCTTTGATCATTAGATAAAATGATACAAAATTTTGGTTATTATAACAATAATATGCATTTTCCTTCTTATGATTGGAGACACTCGTTCTATAATCGTAGGCTAGAGATCAATGGCTTTATAAGCTCTCGAACTTCAAAAAAAGTCGATGAAAAGAAAAATACATTCAATGCGTCGGTCATTATTTTTTTTCTTTATTTGAAAATTAATATATTAATGCCAAAAAATTCTACAAGATGGCTGATGATTCGTTATTTTTCGAATCAAATACGGTCTATGAAAGGAAATGGAACCAAATTAGGTGAATGAACGCGTAGAATCGAGTAAATAGAGGTGCCGAGGTAGGATAAATAATTAGCTGATCAACATACAATAGTGAGATGTCCTCTAACATCAATCAGTCATTCATCGGCTCGACCAATTTTTTGTAATATCACCATAGACCTGTATTGAAATAAATTTAATTAATTCGTGTACTATTTAAGACCAAAAATAGATGCTGCCCTTACTGCTTATACCCAGGGAATAAATCAACTCACTAGTCAATATACTTTTCACTAGCTTTTGATTGTGACGATATACCAGTAATACCACTGCTAACAATATCATGTTGCTTTACAGGCGATTTTGGTCTGATTAGATAAAAGATAATCAAAATTCTTAAGTGTACCATGATCATTTGAATAGCAGCTTAATAATAAGCAAAGTGGTCAGCATTAACACTATGGATCTACCTCCATTATTTTTTCAACATGCCCTCGTCAAATAAATAGTAGGCTTTGCAATTGGATTCATGATAACATAATTATGTTAAATTTCAATTAAAAAAAACCAACAAGTTAATGTAATAAATATTGAATAAAAATTCTAATTACAGTATAAAATGTATACTTTTAGAAAGGTCGCCTAAGGAGGTTTTTAAATATTGATTTTATCTTTCTTCCTATCCAATTTTAACATGAAAAAAACATTTTAACTTTTTCTTTTTAAAAAAATCGAACCTAACTTACATCAACACAATTGTACTCTTTGATTTCATTGTATTATAGGCTGAATTTAATACCTATGCAACCTAGATAAAAAATTAACGCGTTTTCCTTGTCGAATATTGGATGATCGATGATCATCGCACCGGCCAATAGCCAATCGTAAACGTGATTTATGTGATTACTGATTATCTACAATTTTAACGTTCGCGTATAAATTCAGTTTGGTTGTTCCGTATTTTAATAAAGCTTTAGGTGGTTACAAAGATGAATATATGTACTGCTTTATACAAAAGTTTTGTAACATACAAGAATTTTTTTTACTCGCTAATTTAAATCTGTTATTTTATAATATAAATTCAACAAATAAATTGTATAATATTGTGAACTTTCTGTAGCAGCAACTATAGATCGAGAAGAAATTAGATCTCTATTTAACTAATAAACCATGGTGAGAAAAACCAAAATCTACATTTTGTCCTTTAATTACTAAATTTACTTCTTTTGTTTCTAATTCTTTCCCAATATTAGATTATACTGGGGCGAATTAAGTTCAAGCCATGCCGAAATATTACGGCACATTACACTAATTCGGCATTATACCGGTGTTATACTGGCGTAATATTATTTTAATATGAATCTTTGAACAAAATTTGGTGTAATATATTTCACATTACGCCGCCTAAATGTCGAATTATCTGGAATAATTATTCCCCATGTATATATTTGATTTATTTTCATTTGAATAAAATTTATTCTTTTATTTATTTTATAATTAATTGCTCAAAGTTATCACTCATTTGATACATTACAGTATTTAAAAGTTTTACCACCATAAGTACACTTCCATCGATTAAGGAGGAAATAAAGAATAATAATAAGAATTGATTTTAAAGTAATTTAGGATGGAGAATGAAGGTCAGCAAAGCTCGATCAAATTATATTCTTCATTGATCAATTTTTTTCATAATTATTAAAAAAAAAGGTTACGATCACTTAACCTTTTATTCTTTAGGATTTAGATTCGAGACGGGTATACTGTTTATAAGTAATGAAATTTAGACGCTGTTCTACTACAAATATACTTGACCAAGGTTTTGTAAGACAGTTAGTTCTTGTTAGAATAAGAGAATATTATGATCCTATTATCTTGTATTTATTATAATTTATAGTAGTATTGATTGATTTTGTTTTTACAATATAATCATTCTTTTGCAAAAAAATCTTTAATTATAGCTGGTGTAATTTTGTAGTTGTGTTCCATATAATATACTTGATACTTTTCGGCTATCTTATTCCTTCTAATTATTCTTTGGGTTTGAATTTTTTCGCTAATTGATGTTCAATTTAATTGTCTCCATCAATTTCTCAGTATCATCATCTCAACTACTATCTTTTCAAAGTTAACACAAAATTGTTTACTAATTGATGATTTATAACATATTTAAATGTTATCAATAGGAAGAAAAAAATATTACTGTTAGACATTAAAAAAGTTTAACGGGTAAATTATTTTTTTTTAAGTTTGGAAAAAAAACAAATGATCTATTAAAGTTATTTAATTGTTCAGCAAATTAACTAGTCTTGTTTTTTTTCTGAAAAGAAAAAAAAAAAATAGGAGAATAAAAGATGGGCTTATTCCTCATCATCAAAGGACATGTCACTATATTCATCATATGGATTGAATTCTCCCTGAATGATCATAAGAGCAAACATTACAGTGCATAGCGATTGATTTCGTACTATTCAATATAATTATATTTCTTTATCCAATATTTTTATTATTAACGATCGAATTTTATAGTAATAATATTATTTTTGATTTTTGAGATATTCGATTATTATAGTAAAGCGATTCTTTTTTATTTTGTTATAATTTTTTATAAAAAGATCATATGTTCTGAATAAAGAATGAATACTTGGCCTCAATGATGTTTGTCTCGGATGATAATTTGACGTAACATACGAAATTTCCTTTCATTATCATAATGATGGCATAATTCGACGATCGTTGTTTAACAGTAAATTTTCGCATTCTCATTTTACTTATTCGAAAAAAAATTTAATGCTCGTATAAAATTACAAACATCAATTACATCTAAAGCTTAACCCTTACGATCGAGTGACTTAACAAATGTTATCAGAAATTGCGTTTAACAAATAATGTTGAGTTTTACCTGTTTGAATTTTAACGCAATAAGTAAATAGCCTATGAAAGCTTTATAATATATTTAACAATAATTCCTCTTCTTTAATTCCTCTTTTTTAAAATTTTATTCGAATTATTTGTTTAAAAAAATCTACTTTGCCAATCCTCGATCATACTTTCCTTGTTTCATTGCGAATGTGTCAACCGTAAATAAAAAAAGAGTACCTTTTGTAATATGATAAACAAATCATTTTCTTCAAAGCGGACGAA
>JADRCO010002280.1:0-14374 GCA_021464525.1 Rhizophagus sp. LPA8_4_AMF | reverse complement strand
CGAAGAATTGTGTAACTTTTAGTATTTGTAACACAAAATCTTTTTGATCAGATGACACTAAAATTACATTAATTTAATAATAAAAGCTAACAAAATATAACGTGAAATTATTGTGCTAATCCTTTTTATATTTAGCAAATTATTCGATTAAAAATTAAAATTTTAATAGTACGCAGGCAAATTTGCCTGCTCTACAGTTTAAGGGATAATTCCGTGAATTTGCTACACTCATAATACAGTAATAGAATAACATGAAATCCAAGGTTTAATTCATTTGGTGATGAAACTTTTGATTTTCTTCTTTTCGTGAATGAAATAGAATTCGAGTGATAACTAATTCACGGATTAATGATGGTGAAAACTTTATGTGAGATCACTTGAAGTATAAAGTTAAATCGTGGCTCCTGCTGATAAACTATTGTTTTATGAAAAATTCATGAATAAGAACCTAATACTCTAATTAATAGACGCCATATACTATGCATATTAAGCTTACTGTATTAAATTATATGCCTTAAATAATAAATTTCTCAATAATTTAAGAAAATAATTTTTTTTATGCTGCACTACCATAAAGTTATTATGTTACTAAATTATCATGAACTAAATATTATAAAAAAATTTAGTCCATAATTTCATAGTTAAAATACTAACCTTAATTTTCATATCTTTATTAATAGTATCTAAACGTGATTAATATTGATAAGGTTAATTTGTTATAATAATCTTGATTATAATCCTCATCATTTTTAATTTTATTTATTTTTATTTTTATTTTTAATTATGATCGCTTATATCATGAAAACTCGCAAGATGTCATGTGGCGACGCGTTTAATCTTGTTCAGTTAAAACGTCCCGTAATCTGGTAAGATACGATATTTGTACGATGTATTTGCATTGTACTGTTAAAACTTATTAATTATTAATTATTAATTATTAACTGCATCTGTGTTAGAGTTCATTATAAGTTTATAATCTCCATGATCGCAATAATCATTTATGTAAATTATAATTATCCTAATTATCCTCAAGTTATTCTTTAATGCAAATAATGATTCAGTCTAAAATATAAATGCAGAATCATCTCACATATTACTTTAATTAATGTCGTTCTTGATAAATATTGATATTAAGAACTGGATCGTTTATTAATCGAGTAACAATTTCAAAAGATGTTGGAACATTTGGATAGTTCATAAAGAACGAATATTATTCATAATAACTGCTTCTTGAGGACGAGCTTAGTTGTTGGATGGCAGAGTAGAAAGCGTAGTAATAGACTTCAAGAAAGAATGGTATGTCAGTCTATTTATCGGTGTTTTCATAATTGTGCTACCCTTGCAAATTACTTAATAAATAAAATAACCAAATTACAGAACTATTATCAGAAAAAAACTGGACAATTTGTCCTGCAATCATCCTGTAATTATAATCATTCAGTATACGTAGAATTCTGACAACTGCCAATAAATATGCTTTGATTAATTGATCGCATGCAGACGTGACTTTACGAAGGCTCTTAACCAATAAGTCACATGATAAATACTGCGCATTCGTTGATTTTATGTGAAATTATACTAAAAATAATATAAATACATGAAATTTTCATTTAATATTCTAATTTCACCTACCTTAAGAATTGTACCCAAGACCAAAGTACTCATTTTTCATGATCTAATCACCTAAGCTATTTAAGCTTTTAATTTAGTATTGGCAAGTTCCAACCAAAGGTAAAAAAAATGTCCATCCAAAATTAAAGGGGGAGGGAAACAACAAACAAAACAAAAGAAAAAGAAAAGAAAAAGAAAAAAGAAAAAAGAAAAAAATATCTTAATTGTATTACCAAAGTTGTTAGTTTTCAAGGACATATTTCACGCGATTATTATATGTAATATATCACACATGTAATTAAGTCCTATTAATAGGTTTTTCAGTGAGTTGACATGCTAATTTATTAGAGAGTCGATTATGTAGTAGTGACTCAAACAACTTGTTTTTTATATTTTAATATTTAAAGGTTAAAGAAATTTCGTTAGTGAAAGAATGTTTAGAAAATTTTGTAACCATTTTTTTAAATAAATTTTAAAAACAAATTTATTTAACAAATTCAAATTTGTTCCAAAAACATGACTTTAACCATAATAATTCTTTAGGCTGATTTATTAATATTCGTTATTGTAAAAAATGTAAAAAATTTCTTTTAGTTGTATGTGGAGATACAAGCTATTGCTAAGGAAATTGATGATCAGATGATCCGGCATTACTGAGGCCGAGTTATCCATTAATTTTCTAGCCCTATTCGTAATCAACATACATACACAGTATACGATATACTGTATTTATAATATTTTTTAATCGTCTTGGGTTTCTAAAAAAAATAATTACATTTAGTCGTAATTTTTTATTACGAGTATCATTACATTGTGTACGTCATAACATTAGAACCAACAGAACATTTGGTGGAATTATGTAGTATATTAAATGGTTATTACCATATTTAGGTCATCCTTCAAATTAAAATGATTATTATAACTTCATTTTAATATTTACTAATTAGTCAGCGAAATATTTATGTTTACTGTAAATTTATAATAACCTCTTTCCCGTCCTCTCCTTTCATTCGTAATTAATCATATAAAAGCTTGGCGTGATACAATCTAATAATCATCCGGTTGCACTACGTATGACAAAGTCCTTATTGATATAACCTTAATAATATTATTCATAAAATGGATGTGGCTTAGGAAATTTTAACTTTGGATATGGCTTAGAAAATTTATTATTATATACTTATATACGGGTCAAATTTTATAGGGAAATAACAAAAATTATTTTCGAATTTGTTATTATAAAATTATTGTGATAATGAAAAATTTTAATGGTATGATGCTTGTAATATATAAATACTCAAAAAAGTAAATAATTAAAAATATATATAACTATAATCATATAAACATAATATATACCATTGGCGGCGTAAACAGATAATCAATAGGAAAGTGATAACAAGGAAAAATACACCAATGCAATACATTCAGTTTATTTTCCAGTTAACTAGTTTCAGCTAATAACATTCTAGCAGATGCAATCCTAAATGGCCAGAAATTACTAGGGAATTATTATCCTATCAAACTGCTGCTGATAGACCTGATTTCATGTGCAAATATTTAATCACGTTAAGATTTAAAGGAATAACGGTACGGAATCCGGGACATCATTTTGAGTCATAATCTTGTGTAATAAATAATAAAAGGAATAATAAAAGGGGCTTTTCCGATCATAGCACTGTGCAATTAAAATTATTACATCCTTTATAATTGGACTTATTTAATGTTCATTATGATACCATTAGATAACATTCATTCGTAAATCAAAAAAAAAAAAGATTTATTTGATAATCGTTATTTCACTAGAAAATATATACTTTGATTATGCAAAGACGTTTTCTTTTGAATAGACAAATATTCTAATTATTCGTCTTGCATGCATAAATTTTAATTGCAAGCAGATATGTGGCTAAAAAAATTATTATTTTTTTTTTATGTATTGCACGGCATCGGAGTAATATCTCTTGGAAATAAAAAAAACACTTATATTAAAAATAATATTATGAAACATACTTTTTGTATTTTTCTCCGTACTTTAACGTCTTAACTTCTTCTTGTACCACATAATTCATTACCAAGCATCAAGACCATAAAACAACAATCATATTATTAACCACCGTCGCCCTATAATCATTGTGTATAAATTTATAGGTTGATTCATATTTCCTGTACAAGATAAAATAAAATTTATTTAAGCATAACATTCACTTATTCTATACTCTCTTAGTGCGCTTTCTGAAAACAATAGTATGCACAGATATCAAATTTAGTACAAATGAAAGGATTTAATAGAAGTCATAAGGAAGTATCTAAAAGCTTTTTTCTTTGACTCAATGATGCCATGGTATTTAATTTAAGCTTAATTAATGCAATTAATGCCGCAAAAAATGGATCAGTGGACTCGAAAAGAGCTCATTCTCAATATCAAAAGCTCACGTCCGTCTGAAGAAAGAGATATACTGTCCGACATACATGCTACCAAAAACTTTATTAACTAGTAATTTAAGCCAATAAACTATGACTGATATTCAATCTCATATCTTAATTAGGTGTTTCTTGAAAGTAGCCATTATACTACATAAGTAACAGTTAAACTAGGTGCAATATTCGGGGCTGCCCTGTAAAAAAAGTCGATCCGTTTTTTATATTCCACCTTTTTCCGTAAAAGGCTCATATTTCCGGATTTAATAACCTTATATCACGGAATTTATCGAATTATTTACGTTTTCCGTGAATGGGTCCGGGAAAGGCTCATTTTTACGGAGTTTTTACATAAAAGGCTGAAACTATAAAGTAAGTCAAACAAAATTGGTCAGTTGTTAAATTATGTTGATATGAACGTTAATTTAAATCCATATTAAGTAAGTAGCAAATATCAAGATAGGATTCTTGGTTTAAGGTTAAGTTACGCGTTACAGACAAATGTATTATCACGAGGTCTCGTCACGGAACACAGAAAAAAACTTTTTGGTTAACTTCGTTTATAAATAACAGCTTTCTGCTTAAAAAAAAAAATAGTTTTAAGAAATTAAAAAGAAAAAATAAAAAAAATAAATAAATGAATAAATAAAAACTGTATAAAATCCTATACATTATCGTTATTACTCTAAATATATTTTTATTTTAAAATCAAACTTTAAATAAAATACACATTTTCAAATTACATTAATGACAAAATGAACAATTCATGTAATTTTCAACCTGATACTAACATTAACATTGCTAATACCGTACAAAACATTCCGGTCGTTCTTGACAATACTTCTCTGATGAATCCCATTACTACGCCACCCATTACGCCACCCGATGAAAATCAATTATTTCTTAACAATACTCAAGCAATCTTACCTAATCATTCTTTACAATCCACGCAAAACTTTCAGGCATCCCATTCTCATTCATTAACTCATCCTCAAGAAACTGCTGTTATGGACGGATATTCGTTCTTTTATAAACCATGCAACGACTTTCAAATGTATCATATTATTTGTGAAGAAATTCCATTATCCTTTGAACTTGTTGCTCGATTAATAAACAATCCCGACCCAATTCGTAGTAACAGCACTTATAAATTTTATCACGAACAACCTGGGATTAAAAAAATTTATCAAGTATCATGTGAAATGATTCCACACGCATTTATATTTCAGTTTTTAAATAAAATTTTGTATAACATTGAATTCACTATGAGTGAATATCAACGGCAAGAATTTTCAGAGATACAACAGGAAAATCTCAAAATTCATTTGAAAAAAGACTTAGTTCATTATTTGATACCAAAAAATGTTTACGAAGATAATTATAATTTACATAAAAGCCTTGTTCAAGATTATCGCGATTATGAAAGTATAATGAACTCTAACACAGATTCATTTAATCATTTTCAACAACACAATGCAAATACAACCCCTTTTGTCCAAACTTTTACATCTCATGGAGATAAGAATTGTCAATTAGTTTGTTTACAGAATGATAAAAATCATGGCGATAATTATAATCATTATTACGATAATCAACCTTACTAGCATAATTATTAACTTAATTTTAAAGTTATTATAGTATAAAAAAATTATATAGAATGAAATTAAGGCTATTTATGTTTAACTAGAAATTATGGACTCTTTTTTTACATATGTCCTTAAAAGTTTTACAACTTATGAACAGGGTGGAAAATTCTTCCTATTACAGCATTTACATGAGGCTGAAATTTATACTTCACAGAAAGAATAATGTGTCTCCTTAGTTATATGGTCACAATTTTATTAATTGGGTTGATGATTTTTATAACATTATATAACGTAACGTCAATCTGATAGTAAAATATTTACGTAACATTTATTCATAAGAAAATATTAATTTCTCTGAAGAACATAATTATGTTAATATATGATATAATGTAAACTAAGCTAAAATTTATTCAGTATATGAAATGTAAGTAATAAGGGTATTATTATATTTTTATGATATGAATAATTTATAAAATTTTTGTTTCGTAATAATAAAGCCATTGCGATCTATGAAATTCGCTATCAAATAAAATGAAATTTTGTTTTCAATTAGGCAAATAATGTGTTAATTAATCTGGAATCGGTTCATGTAATTAAGACGAGGTTAATTGGTTGAGACATCTCAAAAATCGGCTTACAGTATGTAATGGAAGTCTGAATTGCGATCACGTGTTCCTAAACTCGAAACGATTCTTTTTATTTCAATAAGAAAATATCGTGTACTAGGTTTAGGTTAACTAGAACTTGGGCCTTAGATTCAAGTCAGAACTAGTCAAAAATTTTTGGCTCTCGAGTCAAAGCCACAGTGCGGGCCGAAATTAAATGTAATTTTGGCCAACTCCGCACAATGGTTTTTTATAATGCAGGCCGACATTACGATGGTTCTGGAAAGCATTCCCGATCACGTGTACTCAAGTTGCGTCTAAAGTTACCTGATTGGTACATCTAAAAATTCCGTAATATTTCTTTTTAACTCTTCATCAATATCATCAAAATTATAGAAAATCCATTTTCCAATACTATTTTTGACTTCTAATGCAGTTGCGCCTTTAAGATATTTCGATTTTATTGCAAGTCTATTATATATAAGAAAATTCCTTCTAATATTTATTTTAACAAACGAGATATTATTCTTGGTCCAAATTAAACCAATAAAATTCATTTTACTGAAAGATTATAGGCAATCGGATCTGCCTAAAATTTTAAAATTTTATAACTTGTGCTCTATTATCATTTAAGTAATGCTGTAAATTTTAATGAATATATATATGATGACTTTAAGAAACATGAAGTAACTCGGTTTTCGCCTGGAACTTCTAAAGAAAAAATTTTTTATCGGAATGTAAGGTTTGATTTATTAATTATTATTATTGAAGTGTTAATGACTTTTTATAAAAAAAAGCGAGATATTTTATGGAAATGACAGATATTTGGAATATTTTGAAATGAAAATGTTAAGAAAAGTCCAGAGTTATTAAGGATTAAAAATAATAAGAAATTTGTTATAAATTTATTATGATTATAGTATAAATTATAACAGAATAATTAATATAAAAAAAAGTTTTCAAGTAAATTTTACTATACGACTTTATATATTTTTGTTAAACTATGTATATAATATACCCCAGCGCAGCGTACATCTTTTTAAATTTCTGCGCATGTGATTGAATGTAAATAGGCGCGATATTTCATAAATGACGCTTACTATTATTTTATCCTATACCAGATGCAGTATACAGTATAAGAGTGTATATTACTTCATAGGTTGCACACAAAACTTTAATGAATAATGTGCGCTCTGTGCGTATAAAAATAATCTGAATTTCCAATACTGATTATAAGATAAATTCAAATTAAATATCTAATGCATAATGATGTATTAAATATTGATCATCAAAAAAATGGGATAACTGAAAATCCGGGTTTCACGTTGATTGACAAATGCACGAATTAATTTGTTCAAATCACAAATGACCTCATATAGTATGCTAAAACACATGCACAAAAAAAGTATATATTTATTCACAAATATACATATATAAATTAATAAATAACAACATAATTTATATATCATTTCTTTATAGTTCATTACATGCTAATAAAATATGTTAGACTATTTTCATTAAAAAGAAGGAACAAATGAAGCATATAATTATTCACATTATTCCTACTTGATCTTATATGAATTATTTTTCGTCTCTTTTTATTAAAAATACATAAAATCTTATTATCAACTATATTATAAAGTTGAGCAAAAAATATGAAATATAATATTTAGATATATTCACACGCTTTAAAATACCTACTATTTTGTTATTTGAGAACAGCTCAAGGGCAACTTTCCTCATGGAAACTTCTGTGTTTCATAAAGTTTATTTTTAGACATATTTTTAACTATAAAAGTACAGTGATAATTTATTTATTTATTTATTTATTTTATGTAAAGCAAAAGTACAATGATAATTTTAAAGCTAAAGAATATAATCCGGATATCCGTCCGGCACGTGACGATGTACAACAATAAGACTTTAAATGACACAATAACGGTTTCCGTTTCCTAGTGGTATTTTTATTAAAAGTACAAAGTAAACGTTACCGAGTATATTGAGACATAAAAATATATCATCATTTTACAACTGTAAAAAATGAGTATGGCTTAAAAAAATTGATCGACATGCATAATCAGCGTTTGAAACCAAATTTCGAAATTTCGTGTAGGAAATATATTTTAAGCGTTGTTTAAATAATCACATGTAATATTAAAATAACAAATTGTTTAAAAACGATTATCAGTCATAATTTCAGGTTATTGTCAGTGTCTCGCATAAAATTGACTGAAGTAATAATTATATGGAGAAAATAATTCGTAAAAACTTTTGATTATTTTTACAAATATCTATTTTTGCGAAAAGAAAAAATAAGATTAATTCTTATCAATATCTAATATGCAAGCAACGTTCACAGATGACAAGAAAAAAACATTAATTACAGAAATAATCGGATATGGTTAATGGAATTCGATTTATGATTTCATGTATAAAATGTTCAAATATGTTGATTAAGAAAAGTTCGATAAGGCCAGGCATCATTTGATACTATTTAACATAAACTATATAAATTTTATATCAAAATTGGGTATAATAATAATAATGGGCGGAAGTCAGTGAGAGGGAAAAAGTCCAAAAAAATTATTTCGATCACATCACTGCATCTTTAACCCACTTAAAAATTATTACATTCCCATGTATATATATATGCTGATCAATTCTTTTAGGAATTTTTGTTTAACTTGAAGTAAATTAGAAATTCGCTTTTTATGACATTTTAATTTTTCATGATATAGGGTTAATCTATTTTAAGATTGTCGATCGAAATTTTCGGGAATTTACGGTGAGTATATATGTTCATATGTATTTTTAATTATTTTTCACGCACTATGTAAAAATTCCTATTTGAATTATTTGTTTTTTAGAACACAAGTTATATCATTTAATACTTTATTTTTGATGAAATGGCCTGATTTTTGCATGCATGAATTTACTGTAACCGGTTTTTGTGGCTAAAAAAAAATTTTTTTTTTTTGTGTATGCGCTTGCGTCATACGGCATCGGAACAATATCTCTTAGGAGTAAAAACGTAAAAAAAACTGCAATAATTAAATGACATCATCGATAAAATACTCTGGATATTAAGTACTAGGTAACCCGTTTGGTATGAGCATACTTGCCGTCCAAACCCAAAAAAGGTAATTAGGACAATAATTAATAATCAAGTTCATTGTTACAATTTCCTTTTTTTAGGTTTGGACGGCAAGTATGGGTATGAGTGGTTTGAATATCGATTTAAGAATGTTTTTTGCGAAAATATACCTATATTTTATATTTTTCTCCGTACTTTATACGTCTGGGAAAGAGCTTATACATAGTATTTATCCAATTTTTTCTATGGACAAATAGGGCAATTATTTTTGTTGAGTGATTCTTTTATCATTAATATTTAGATAAATGGATTTTATAAAATGTTGATTAATAAAGAATATTAAGATAGAAAATTCTGTAAAGATTTTCATGAAAACATGATCCTGCATAGTAACCCCGCTTATGTAGTTTACTCAGATATAGCTTTCCAAAATACTCTCTGGTGCCACGATGATCATCTTTTTCTCTGTGCACCCCACCCCCCCTTGGGTTCCATTATGAAAATTCGAAAAATGTGTATTTTGCGTTAGAAGTGATTTTTAAGAGATTTTACTTAACATTATTTTTTAATACCAAAAAAATCATCTGACAGATGATAAATAATGAGTTGAGTAAAAATCTACGTTTTCAAAATTCAATTACTTAACATAAAATAGGCATAAAATAACCCATTTCGCTAACAAAAAAACCATTTACCCTCTTACAATTATAAAAGTGTAGAGGTAGTATGAACGGTAGTTTTTCCTCGTACGATCGTACCATATCATCAATTATCAAGCAAGAAATTTACAGATTAATTCATGCTTTATATAAAGCTATTTCAAAGTCTTAAAAAAAAAAAACTTCACCTAAGGGTTATTTCCCTCTCTTCTTAGGACGCTTCTGAAAATAATGTCAAAAGATAGTAACTAACGCGCACGGATATCAAAATTTGAGGCATATGAAATGTTTTATTAGAATGCTACCACAATTATTAGGAAAAATTAAAAACTTTTTTTTTACTATTATGATATAATGATATCAAAAAATTAGATCAAAAGAGCTCGTTTTCAATATCCTATGAGAATCACGATAAACTATACGATAAAGACAATCCGGAAGAAATCGTTCGGTACTACAGCTGATTTCATAGTATCGCACCTAGTCACATACTGACGGTACATTCGGTGAAACTCGGCAAAGTTCAGAATAAGGTAAAAACTATATATATTGTTAGATTCGGAGCACTCAGTGATGTAGATTTTATTTTATTCTGAGTTATACCGAATCTTACCGAGTTTCTCTCGCATGGAGTAAAAATGATGGGTGTTCCATATATTATAACACAAAGATACATTCGGCAGTGCAATTGTAACTTGCCGAATATAAACAAATAGGATTTACATTATATGTTATAAATACTTTTATAGGTTAAGCATTCCTGTGGTACATTTTTATGATCGACTAACCAACCTTATAAATTTTTCGCAGTTAACAACCAGTTAACATGATGTAAAGTGTAATTTAAACTTATTGTAAACTTTAACTAAATATTCTGATTTCTTGAACCCTAAATATATGTGAATCTAGTACCTTATGCATAATATGCATACTCTGATGACAAACGTTAATTAATTACGGTAATTATTCGAGGCAAAGAATTACTAGAATACAATTGAAATCGCAATTTCAATTGTCTGAAATTCGCAGCTACTATTCTCATTTTAGAAGTTAAAATATTTGTTCACATTATATAAATAAAAGTATATATGTATTTATATATTATTTTAATATAGCAGTTTTTCTGTCTATTTTTTAATAAACAATAATACCATCTGACAATTTATGGACGTATAACTTTCCTTTTCAGCACGTATTGATATGTTTTCATTGAATTTTAACATATAAGTATAGTCTCTGTAAACATAATCTAGCCAAACTAAAAAAGAAAATTTTTATGGAAAAACACAAGATTTTCTTTATAAACAGCAGCTTTTTTATTTAAAAAAATTTTTTTAACAAATCAAAAAAATTAATACGAAAAAAAAATAACGTACAAATTCACTCTATTCGCTCTAATTATATTGATCAAATTTAACTTTCATAACTTTCATTAAATAACGACAATTATGAATGCTTTATATAGTCTTCAACCTAATACTCTTAACATTGCTAATACCGTACAAGAAATCCCAGCCGTTCCTATTAGTAATAGGTCTAATGAATCGCAAATCTATCCTATTACTATGCCTCCTACACCTAATGAAAATCAATTATTGTTTCTTAATAATAATAACATCCGAGCAATACCACCCAGTCATTCTTTACAACCCACTCAAGACTATATGGTATCTTATCCATGTTCATTAACCCATCATCGAGAAACCACTTTTGTGAGTGAATATTCGTTCTTTTATAAACCGTACAACGACTTTCAAATGTATCATATTGTTTGTGAAGAAATACCATTATCTTATGAATTTGTCGCTCAGTTAATAAACAATCCCGACCCCATTAATAGCAACAAAGTTTATAGATTTTATCACGAACAAACCGAGATAAAAAAAATTTATCAAGTAACGTGTAAAATGATTCCACATGCATTTATTTTTCAGTTTCTGAATAAAATTATTTACAACATTCAATACACCGAGAGAGAATATCAACAGCAAGATTTTTCTGTAGTGCATCAGGAAAACCTCAGATTTCATTTGAAAAGAGATTTAATTCATTATTTGATGCCAAAAAACGTTTACGAAGACGATTGCAATTTACATAAGAGACTTGTTCAAGATTATCGCAAATATGAAAATGTAATGAATTCTAATACAGGTACATTTAATACGTTTCAACATCAATGCTATACTTCTCAACAAGATAGTAATATACGTCGCTTACCAAACGATAGTGTTAATTATAATCAACATTATTATAAATATTAAACCTATCATATTTTAGATATTATATGAAAATTAAGGTTACTTTTTTAAATTATGAAATTATTATTTTACATAATAATTAGTTACGATATTATAATAGTTAATAAAACCTATATGGATCTTTGCGCAAGGATTATTAAGAAAATTTTAGTTATTCTAGAGAAGAGAATCAAAGAATTCATGGTATTGTTCAACAGTTCTTTGAAATATAGCATAAATTTTCCATAAGTATATGATATTACTATGTACAATTTTTTTTTTATTCATAATTATTAATTAATAAAATCGTTGGAACGAAAGCAATGATATTAGCTTTACTGAAACTTATTGAATTTGAAAAATATGGTAGAAACATTTTTAAAATATGATTGACATATTGTATATGCATTTCTGTTAACTCCGTAGTAACTTGATATCAGCAATATATCAGACATATATTAAAAATACAAAGTCAAAATATGTTTAGAATATGTTAAACATCAATCAAAAATATATCAAAAATATAATAAGGCAATATAAAAGTGTTATTTTTATTATATGTTGAGAATATGTTTAATGTATGATAAATAATGTATTTTATTATATATTGGTAAAATGCTAAAAATATAATAAAACTTATATTAACGTTTTTTAAAGAAACCAATTTCTATAGACTTGAAACATTCAAAACAATAAAAAGAAAGGGAAACATTTTCTTGAAACCAATTAAAAAAAGTAGTTTCATAACGAACTATTATGAAAACTTATTACCCAGTAAAACCCGAAGCCTACAAAAATAAGAGATGTTGAATATAAGCATTTCTAATAGGAAAAAACATTTAAATGTTTCATAATAGAATACTATAAAACTTAACTCCAAATTCGGAACCTTAAACCTAAAAAAAAGATAAAGAAATGTTAGAATATGTTGCTTAAAAAAAACAAAATTTTTTAAATAATACCTTTAAAACTTAGCCCCCGCTCAAGAAAATTGAAACACCTGAAGCACACAAACCTATAAAAGATAAAGGAAAAAAACATTAATATAACATTTCTAATAAAAAAAGACAAAAAGAAGTTTTGAACAGTACCTTTGAAACTTAGCCAATTTAAGAAATAATCAAAACTTAACGTATTAAACCTATAAAAAATAATAAAAAATTTTTACAAACTAAATTGTCTCTATTCCCACCCGAAGCCTACAAAAAATGGTAATGTTAATGGATTATTTATAGAACAAGAGTTCAAATTGTAACTTCAAAACTTACCAAGGATTCAAAGCCAAAATTGAAGATGGAACCTATAGTAAAAAGGAAATGAAAAACAAAGCATGAAGAATGTTTCGTTAAAATTAATTAAGAAAAAAAAAACTTCAACTCCTTACCAAAATTCTGCGCTTCTAAAGATCCAGATCCTAAGTATCAGCTATCTAAAAAAAGGAAAAAAATGAAACTTTATTACTGTTTCATTAAAAAAAGTTATAAAATAAATAAAAAAGCCAATTTTACGCATTCTTTGGCCAATAGTTTAAGTTTTTGAAACACTCAACTTACTGAAGTATCCAGTTTCTTCAAAGCTGATTTCTACAAAACAATAAAAAACGTTTTTTAAATAAAGTTATTGAGGCGTTTTAAAAAATTATCAAATTTCCACGCGTCCTAAGGTTGAAACAAAGATAAAATCTAAAAAAAAAGAAATTAGTATAACTAAAAATAAACAAAAACCAATAAAAAAATCCACCTCTATTAACGAAAAGGGAACCTAAAAAAAAAGATATTTAATAACGATAATAGCAAAGAAGAAAAAAAAACAAAATCTGAAAAAAACCATCCACCTGGCAGCCTAAAAAAGGAAGTTCTGTATGTAATTATTAGGTGAATGGAAAGAATGAAAGAGAGAATGGGAAGAGGATAAGTGAAAAAGTATGAAAGAGAAATTATGAAATGGAAGGAGGAGAACGAAGGAAAGTTTAAAAAAAAGCTTAAACTTTTAAGAAAAGTTTAATCTTTGATTTAATATTAATAATAATCATGTGATATACGTGATGCTATAAATAGTATAAATAGGTTATAATAGATCACGCAGTATTAAATGAATATGAAATTCAGAAAATGAGGCGTTAATTAATCTTTGATCACTATATTAGGAAATATTAATAATTGAG
>JADRCO010002279.1:0-14374 GCA_021464525.1 Rhizophagus sp. LPA8_4_AMF | reverse complement strand
GGTAATATCTGACAGCACCCTTACTGTAAAAAAAAATAGATTTTTCGCCTATTAACTTGTTGCGGCACAAATTTAATTATGAATGATGATCAATTTTTTTTTTTTATGACGCATAGAATCGATTAGAATCGATTTAATCGAAATCGAAAATCGAATCTTAGAATCGAATCTTGAGATTCGATTAATCGCGATTAATCGATTCTTAAATCGATTCTCATTTTGAGAATCGATTCCAATCCCTAAGCATTGATATTAGCTGATAGAAGAAGTATTTTGTAAGGAGTATTAAAAGTAATTGAAAAAATATCAACTATACAATATTAATAGTTGAAGTATAAGCTTGAACAGATTGAATATTTGGTAGTGAGGTTGTAGAAAGAAATTTATGAATATCTAAAAGTTTTTTGTCAACAAGATTTTTATTTATTTTTATAAAATATAAAAATTAAAATCAATTGTGTATATGTTTCATGTTGTAACATTTTAAATAAATAGTAAAAAGTAAATTTATCAAATGTAAAGTAAATTCTAGTAAATTTATCTGATATAAAAATATAACATTGAAAATACATTTCAATATATGAGGTGAATGCTGGAAAAAGAAACCAAATTGACAAAAATTTTTTTTTTTAAAATAATAAATATTCTGGATCAAATAATCAAATCTACATCTATTTTACTTAAGAACTTTTTTTTAAGAACAATTTCAATTTGGTCTTTTTTCCCAGTACTCACCAGTCACCCCATATTGGTAAGATTATCAAAAATTTTTTCTGATTTTTATTCCAAATTTAATGTAATACCACATATAATAATATTCCTTAAAATATATATATTTATGTAATAATCTTATATATAACCTTAAATTTTATTAAAATATTATATACTTTTTTTTAATTTGACTTATTTTTATAATATATAATTTTTACATGTAACATTTTCATAAAATATTTATTTTTTTATGTGACCTTTCTCTTAAAAATACAAATTTCTATACTTATTTTATATGTGACCTCTATTATAATTATCTGAGGTCCTACATAAGCTATCTCTTGATATATAGATTGATTTTACTATTATTTGACACATCTTGATAAAATGATTTCAATGAACTATAGTATGCATTTATACAACCACTTGTTATCATATTTTTTTTGCATTTTTATAAAAAATTAATTAAAACTGAACTGAACCAATAATTCTGATTCTAAGTATTAGAACTGGAATTGAATTGGATTTTGTGCCAGTTCAGTTTGGTTTCTGGTTAAAAACGGATCTGTTCATAATTTTAGATGTAATACCTATAATAAAAAAAAAATGCAGTTATATGTCAACCACTTTTTTTTATTATAGTTAAAGTTATATAAAATAACCAAAACTTAGAAATTAATAATATTGTAATTTTATTAATATTGAATTGATAGATATAAACTTACTACCATTTGAATTATCTTAATGAGATGAATCAAAAAAGTTATCCTAAAATTCATAAAATTTCAATTACAGATTTAGAAAATATTGTAAATAACATCCAGACTTTTAAAATATAATCATATAATAAATATTAATCCTACAAAAGTTAAATTATTATTACCAAAATTCTTTCAATCAGTAAGACAAATCTGATAAATCCAAAATTACAAAAATCTAATCACCAAATTTTGAAATAACTTAATATATAATTTTAATTTTAAAATTTGCAATATTTTGCAATTCAAAAAAACTTTATCCCTTTATCTGTAGACATTCACAGGTATATTTACCTGTAAAAATTAACTATCATCTAAAAATTTAATTTATAATACAAACCATAATAAATTATATATTTTTGGATAGCTTTAGTTTTAAACTTTACACTTATACTATTTTTATAAACTAAATAATTATAAATAAAAAAGCTAAAGTAATTCCATTATATGTAAATATAAAATTTTCCTTTAAATTTGTAATTTCTTTTTTTAAAATAAGTTTTAGTCACCTATATTTTTAAAGAAGTTTTGTAAAACCATTGATTTTATACAATTTTTATAATCATTATTTCTAATTTTATTAACAAAAAAATAAATTTTTAAAATCCAATTTTGCATTTAGTGATTACAAAAAGATAAAATATAGCTCATCAGATTCATTTTATTAAGACAAATTTAGTGATAGTAATAACTGATAACCACATCTTTCTAGGTGCAGTGGATCAGTTACAAATTGAAAAAATATCACCAGATCAGTATTCTTATAATAAGACATGCATAAGTCCACTTTTTACTAATATATTATGCCTAGAAAGATGTGATTAACCATTAGATTTATCTTGATAAGATAATTCTAATGAGATATAATTTACCTTTATATGATTACTAGATGTCTAAAAATTTTGCTTAGAAGTTTTGCAGGTAAATTTACCTGCAGTAATTTTATGGATTCAAATAATTTGCATCTTATATAAAAGTTTAAATATGCCAGATTTTACAACCAATCTAACTTATATTATAAGTAAAGGATCACAGTACAGTATTTTAATAAAGTTTATTATAATTAATATATTCATTATATAATAATTTAAATTTAAAATCATTGCAGGCAAATTTGCCTGCATTACAGATGAAGAGATAAATTTACATAGTACCAGTATTTAAAATTGGATGTGCAGAATGTATGCTTTACATATGATCTTAAAATTTACTCACAAACTGTGCTATATTGATATTTAGATTTTTTAATAGTAGTACAGTGGTTGTCACCTATAAACCACACAGTCTGAAAATTTAAAATCCATTTATTTATATTGTGTAACTTATTTTTATAGTACTTTATCTAAATATAATTTTGCCGTGTAAGCGGCAAAAAATTTTTTGCTAATATTCCATGGAATTTCTGTGGAATTCATAAAAATTTCATGAAAACTAGTCCGAAATTTTCTATTTTTACTATTGTCACTTATTAAAATTATCAACTTTTAATCTATAATATCATTTAATATTATTATTGAATCTTAAAAAATAAACTGATAGAAATGTGCAGTTAATGTTGCTCTATCATTTTATCAGTTTAGTTTTTTTTTATATTGTTTAGTTTATGAATTATAAAAGTTTAAAGTTATATAATATTAGTGCAGTTTATAGGTAACAGCCACCATACATATTATTTAATTTACTCAGTAATATGTGAAGTATATAGCACACATCATATATAAAAACTCTTAGAATATTATAAAAAATCCATCAATAGCATAACTCATGGAATTGAATAATTATTTTTGTAAATAGAGGTAGAATTTATTATTTAAATTAATAAACAAAAATATATTAATGAATTTGTTTAACTTAAATTTTATTATTGCTATATTATATATACAAGAATGATGGCTATGCTTAGTGTATGATTTTCAAATCTAAACATACATGTGTGCAGAAGGAACTATGCTTGTAATGAAAAGCATATTATTATTATAAATTAAATCAGTACAATCAAGCTCTTGAAGATATTAATAAAACCATTGGTAATGGTGTAGCAGTGGATGTTTTTGCTTACATTATTCATGTATAATTTTTTTCAACTTGAAAAGTGGCTGGATAATTTTGATTACCCTCTATATATATTATAATTACACCAAGTATTTTACTAGTATTTCACTATTAATCTTTATATATCCATGATTATTTAATGGTAGGTAATAAAGAGAGTAAGAATTAGTGATATATGTAAATGAGTAAAGCATTTATATTATTAAATCATTTATCTAAAATAATTACTGATCAATAAAAAAATTTTTTAAAAAAAAAATATTAAAAAATATTTTATTATTACAAAATAATAGAATGCACTTCAAAATCAATTCTTCTTAAAATATGAAAATATGCTATTTCGAAAATGGTAAAGCATTTAGAATATAATATGATTCATGAAGAATTGAAGAAATTTTATTATAACTAAGGTAAAATAAATATACATAAAATTTTCACATTTTTTTATGCACCAATGAATTTGTGTATCATTATAAGGTGCTTTTTTTTTGTATTATTAAATTGGGTTTACCATTAAAGCACTAGATTTGGCAAATTATCTAAAGTTAGTACGAATGAAATTGCGAGAATAATTTTACGCGACTTTGTATGACACGCGACAATCGCGACGTGTATCATTTGTAAATGAATCGTAGATTTTGGAAATAAACATATGGGCCGATTTGTCTCATATCACTAATTAAATTTTAGTGATAAATATGAATTTTGATCGACATGCCGATCAAAATAACTTGAAAATAGTGATAATACTGGATAATGCACAATGACGCACATGACAATTTCGTATTTAAACCAATTGCTGGTGGCTTAGCACGCGTAATTGGTTTGGAATTGGGAAGGAATTGATTTTTTTTGGAAACAGTAAGTAGTATGTCAAAAGTTTATAATACTTAATTAGCGAAACTATTTTGCTATAAAATACAAAAATTGTCAGAACAATTATTACTATTGCACCAGAAAGTGAAGTAATTGTGCTTTATATATATATTTTTTTAAACAATATAGAAAATTTTTAAAAATATTTTTATTACTGCAATTATTAATTCTTATTTACTTTTATTGTAGGTTTTATAGAATGTTTTGTATCGTATATATATCATGGTGAGATTACGTTTCTTTAAATGGGTATAACTATAGATAAGCACATTGGATTGAGACAATTTTAGTGTTATTAGAAAGGGCTTTATTTGTTCTCTCAGAAAATTAAAAATCATTTAAATTGGATTATAGGGAGCTTAGGTATTAATTTTTGAATGAATTATACTATTTATGTATAATTCTTGTAATTTTTTAATTTTCTGTAATTTCAATTTGAATGATTTTAAAAAATTACTGTTTATTATTATAAATTATGAGTTAAATAATAAATTTTTATTCTGACATTTCTTGCGAGCGAAATTTTTTTTTACGTTTGTTGATCATCATGTGAAATTGAACCAATAAATGAATTTTACAATTGTTGTTATTTGATTATTTATTTGGTTATGTGATAATGTGTTATGCGGTAATGAAATGGCAATGATCAACGGTCGATCATTTCGCAGGTGATATAACTGAAATCGGCCCATATGATCACGGGTCTAATCTTTCCAAATGTGAAATTATGACGTAATAATAATGCAGATCTCACAAGGTGTTTGACTGTTTAATGATGTACATCAACTTTTAAAAAATCCAAATCAATTCACGAAAAGTCTCGCGTGAAAAATTTTTTATTTCTCTCAAAATTATTACGAAGAAAATCCTAAACTTTTATTTTCCGCTAGGAATAAGTAGAAAATATGCGTCTAATCATTCGTTCCGATTATAATGAAGTATCAGAATATATATGTAAATAAAATAAATGATTATTACATGAATTTTTCTCTTAATGCCATAACTTTCTAAGATATTTTCTTTTTTATTATTAAACATTAAAATTTAAGCTACTTATGTCAAAAATCGTATCAACGAATTTAAACCAACTAGAGAGCGTCCTTTTGTCCTCGGCTTACCAACTGGTTCTTCTCCGATTGGTTTATATAGAAACTTGGTAAAGTTTTATAAAAACGGAGAGTTGAGTTTTAAGCATGTTGTTACCTTTAATATGGATGAATATGTTGGTCTGCCTAGGTAAAAATTTTCCTAAATGAAATATCCGCCTAAATTATTTAAAGAAGTCTGATCCTAAATTTTTTTTACTTGATTCATCAAGGGATCATCCGGAAAGTTATCATTCCTTTATGTGGAATCACCTATTCAAACATATCGATATTGAACCGGGTAACGTAAACATTCTTGATGGTAATGCCGAGAATCTTAGTGAAGAATGTGCTAGATTTGAGATAAAAATAAAATTCCTTGGGGGTGTTGAATTGTTCATTGGAGGTTGGTTTCGGTTTAATTTCCTTACACATGGAATGTTAAATTTCGCATGTAACAAATATTGAGATCGCTTAATATTAGGTATTGGACCTGATGGACATATTGCTTTCAATGAGCCTGGTTCATCTTTAATGTCAAGAACTCGTGTTAAGACTTTAGCTTACGATACTATCTTGGCGAATTCAAGGTTCTTTGATAATGATATCAACAAAGTACCAAGAATGGCTTTAACCGTCGGTGTTAGGTATGATATTTAACAATAATGAATCATTGGATAGAACTATATTACTATAAAATTATTAATTCAGCAGTAGTCTAATGGACTGTCATTTAACCAAAACTTTTTATTAAATTATCATAATTCTTTTATATGATCTAGTACTGTTATGGATTCCCGCGAAGTTGCAATTATTATAACTGGAGCACATAAGGCATTAGCTCTTGCCAAGTGTATTGAAGAAGGTGATCATGATTTATTGTATTTAATTTGTTGTAAAATCTTCTGATTAAAAAAAATCTGTATTAACTCGACAATGGCAAATCAGGTGTAAATCACATGTTTACCGTTTCGGCGATTCAACTACACCCAAAAGCATTAATCGTTTGTGATGAAGATGCAACACTTGAATTGCACGTTAAAACCGTGAAATATTTCAAGAGTATTGAGCATGTTATTGATAATCTTGTCGGAGCTGAAAATGTCGGTCTACAAGGTAATTTTCATTAAAAGTGTCTAAATTATGCTTTTTTTTTTAATAAATTATTTATTATTTAAAGAATATCAATAATTTTAAACAAATAAATAAAAATTTTATTATTATTGTAAAACTTTTTTTTCATAAATAATAAAAATTTTATTATAATAATACAATAATTGAATGATAGGCAACGTCAAGAAATATCCAAGTCCCGAAGTAACCCCAACCAGAGAAGCATTTTATAATTTACCATTCAATAGATAACATTCAAATGAATGATAAAGATGCGACAAGAACATTTAGATTTTGATTTCTACATTTTTTTCCTAGTATGTTAATATAGTATTATAGATATACTGTACTGTAATAGTAAATACAAAATATAATAAACCGAATTCAATGAATTAATGTTACACGTTTTCGTATAAATACGGTACTATTAGATATGTTGATCTTCTGGCCGGATTGGAACTCCGATTTTCCGATTTGAATTGGATTTTGCGCAGCAGCGCAGTTAGTGCGCAGGTAGAAAGATTTAAATTAAGTTAGGATTTCAGCTAAGCAATTTCAATCTACTGTATATTTATTTTGTTGGATTAAATTAAGAACCTCATCAATATTTTATGATTAAATAATTTTTCGTATAAATATTAAATTCTCTGAATCAGTGTGTTCACTATTAATTGGAATGGGACTTTAATTATTTATTCAACTGTAGAGGTTAGAACCGGTTGCGATAACCGAGTTTAAACCCGGATAATCGGTCAAACCGAATATCGATTAATCAGTTGTAGATCTACAAATTTAATTTAGGTAATTTAGGCCAAATTTATGTTGCTGATCAACGTAAATTTTTATAACTTACACTTATAAATTCAGCCGACTAAATCAGATATCAATATTCAATAACCGGTTTGACCGGTTTTTATCGCAACCGGTTCTAACCTCCAAATAAGACTGACAGGTTTTTAATAGAGATATCGGTTGTATGATAACCGCAAGACGCAGCGAGAAGAATTTAAGTAATTTTTTTACCTAATTTTTTTTTTTTTATAAAAAGCTACTAATTTAAAATGATGATTATGAATCGGATCACCGGGATTTTTATTTCATTCGTTACGCAGTTATCGTATTATCACTAAACGAATGAATGTTCACGGTTTTTTCGTAACAATAAGTAAAATCTACTTTAGAATCGGGATGCAAATTGTTCGAATGTCGATCATCTGCGAACCTTGCATAATTAAATATCCAATCGAATTTCGTTTATATTTATGTAAAGAATAAACAAAGAATAAACAAAAACCCACAAAATCCTTTTAAAGAAATCAAAAACAAAAATGTTTAATTCATTTTATTTTTAAATAAAGTATTAGAAATTATCGAATTAAAATTGATACTGTATGTATTTCATGCGGCTTTCAATAGGAAGTAATTTTCCTTGTACTCCGGTAATCAAATATTAATATTATACGAATTGCAATTCGTATTTTCAATAAATTATTCTTTTCATAAAAATTTCGTTCATAGATAACTAGAAAGAAAAAGAAAAGAATAACTTGATTAAAAAATCATTTCTAAAATATTTCAAAAAAAAACTTCTAAAGAATACTCTTTTTTTTTAACTTATTTAACATAAAAAAAGATGACATTAGAATTCAAAGAAAAAATTGATACAGAAAAAATTTTTACGAAAAAAGATAAACATAAAGCTGATATATTATCATCTAATGATAAAACTTCCGTCGTTGAAGATAAAGATAATAATAATAACGAATCATCAAATGATGTATTAATTCAAATATTTGATCCGAAAATCGCTAAAGTTGATCGTCCTCATTTAGTAGATTTATGCTCAACAAAGAAAGGTGTTTTACCCAAAGTATTAGAAAATGTTCCTCTTATTTACCCTTCTATAAATTATTTAAATTATTTTATACAAGTTTTACAACATTTATTTCTTACAATAATATTTGATTGGACCGCAATTATTACTCACCCCGTAAATTTCTTATTAACCTTTGTATTTTTTCCTTCGGCTGCTATAATATTATTCTTTCTTGAAATTATTTTAAGATTCATATCTTTTTTAAATTTGGACTCTAATAATGAAACCGTTTTACAATCTTGGTCTAAATTAATACCTTTAACTGAATTATGTAAGTGAGATAATAATATTGAAAAAAAACAAACAAAAAAGATTATAATTTTAATTATTTCAATTATTTTCTTTTTTTTTTGTAGTGGAGAATCTTCGTTCAGGAATGGAATCTTTAGATCAACATACTTCATCAGATATTCATAAAGGATTTAATTTAGATCGAGCTCAATTCTTATTATTTCTTTCAGTTATCATGTACGAGAGAAACGAAAAACAAGTTATTAAAGCTTATCGGATGATTTCCAAAATGAAAAAGGATATTGATAATAAAAGTGATGAAGATTTACAAAAAGTTTATAAAATTCTTAAAGAAAGTGAAAAAAGTATAAGAGATCAAATAAAAGATTTTAATCTTCAATTCACTTCACTTTCCGAATTAAATACTCTTGGAGGTCCTTATGTTGGAATGTTTTGGTCTGAAGAAAGAAATTTTATAACTATAGCTTGTAAAGGTACAACTCCAACTAATTTTAGTGAATGGTTAACAAATGCTTCATTTCAACGTACAGATGCAAGAGCTTTTTTATTTGGTGAAGTTCATCAAGGTTTTTATAGTCAACTTTTTCCTATTAACGATTATGAATCAGCAAAACTTGATAGAAATTGTCCTGCAACAAGAATTATTGAAGCTCTTAATCAAAAAAGTGAAGAAATTAGAATTAAAAACATGAAAAAAAATAATATAAAACTTAAGGATACCCCTTTAGTAAATATTTATGTCACAGGTCATTCATTAGGTGGTGCATTAGCCAATTTATTATACGGTAGATTATTAAAATATCCTCAATGTTTAGGTGAACATTGTATATTAAGAGATGGTACAACTTTTGCAAGTCCTTCAATTGGAGATTCGGATTTTGCTGCAGAATTTTCATCATTATGTAACCGTTCAATTGAGGAATATAAAACATTATGGAGAATTGTATGTGATAGTGATATCGTACCACGTGTTCCAATTGGTCATAATAATCCAAAATTACGTAGATATACTCAAAAAATACATATAATGAATTATTTTCATGTTGGTGATGAAATAAGGTTTTATCAAGATGGTACTAGACCTTCATCTATGCGTGATATTTTTAGTGATAATAAAGAATTATTATTCCTTGAACATGGTTTAGGTTGGGATGAATGGAAAAGTTTATTTGGTTTTTATGATCCTCTTGATGATAAAAAACATCATATTAAAGCTTCTTTCGATCCTAGATATGATACAGGTTTAATACCTATTGAAAGATTATTATTACCTTTTATTCGCAACCATATGACTCATCGTTATCTTGCTGCTTTAGAAAAATCTAGAAAATTCTTTAATAATAATACTGTTGTTAAAGGAAGTGATAATATAGTTTAATATTATACATATATCACTTGATTTTCCTGCACTCCCTGTTGCATTAATTATCACAACGCGTAAATAATTACACTAAATTTAATTAGTTAGAACATACTTGTATTATTTTAATTATATTAATTTGGTTAGAAACTCTCTTTATTTATCCAATTTTAATATTTAATATTGTACAATTTTAACAATGTAACATCCGGAATATTCTAATCATCTGACTAGAATTTGCCTTTTTATAATAAATATATATTTACTATTTATTGGAAAACCAAATTTTATTATTTATCAATTTTATGAAGGGAATCAATATACTAAGGAATTTCAAAATAATTATAGGCTTGTTGATTTACGATTATAATTGTGTGTCTGGTACAGTAGGTTATGTTCATTGTTGGTTTCTACATTCATTATTTTATTATTTTATTTATCATTTTCATAATTTTGTTGATAATTAATTCTCTTGAAGACAAATTATATTGGCAAAGCAGGTAAGAAAGTCTAAATAGTATTTTAAGTTCTGACTTATCTGTTTTGATAATCAGAAGTTGATAAAGTTAGAATCAGCTTCAAGGATACAGCATTACCATTTCAACACCTCTTTAATATTAGAAGGTTACTATTTTCTAATTTAACATATCACCTAAAAGCAAGAAAGAAATATCAAAACTAGGCATAAAGCTATTGTCTTTGATATTTATACAATTTACATTTTATTTTTATTTTGCATTAAAGAAGGCCAAAAATATGCAAATTAATTATCTTATATTTGTATAGTGCACACCGTCTAAAGCCAAGTAATATGCAAAAAAGTGGACTATATATATATCATGTGATTTTATATCAATCATATAATTTATCTATATATGTCCAACTTTATTTTCAAATCTGTATTAATGGTATTGAATTTATAGCATCAGAAATATAGATGACCCCAAAATTGCTTTTTTTAATTTTGGCTAGAAGCTGAAAATCTGAAATGGGAAAATTGTTTTTTAATTTCCAAATTAATTGATTTAATAGCTGAAATTTGTTTAAATTTTTTTGAATTCTTTAACTTAAAATACATTAAACTATTTAATTATTTTATAATTATTTAAATAAAAAGATTAAAAAATATCATAATGTCAAAATTGCTTGCCAAAATTGTTTTTATGAAAAATCAATTTAGAGGTCATCTATAATCAGGAAATGGTTTATCCAACCTTTTAAAAGTATAATCACAGTTACTTCATGTTATTTTTTGCTACACCCAAAATTGCTCAATAATATTTAATTCACAATAGAATTTTGGATAAAAAAATAACCTTGATTTTCAATAATTTCTTGAATTAAGAGTATTTGTGCATGCCAAAATTATGCAATATAATTTTTGTACTATTTTCATATTGTAAATCTGGCCATAATTATCATTAAAATTTAATTCTAACTTAATTTATGATAGTTAAATTCTTCAATTTTATTATAAAATATATATAAAATTAGATGATTTTAAAAATAATATATTTCATAATATATTGAATTATCAAATTAGAAAAAACTCTCTACTATTATAATCACAAAGTAATATTTTATTAAATAACAGGTTTAAAATTCTTTTTTAATAATAAAAATCTTTTTTCTATTCATTTTCAATTTTCCTTTAAAATTACCTGATTTTAGACCATAATATGAAATTTTTTCAGTATTAAGTATTATAAAATTTTTATATCATAAAATTATTTTATAGCTTTTAGTATCTTATATATATAAAAACTTTCTGGGATTCTGTTTGCCATTTAATAACAAATTTACTTTATCTGTATAATATTTAAATATTCAGCATGTATATTAAAGCTCTGAACAGGTCAGTTTGGATCAGATATTTACTGGTTCAAGTAGAACTGGAAACTGAATGAGAACTGAATCAGAACTAAAGCTCTGCATGAGCTGAGCTAAGCCATGTTTAAAATAGTTTGATGGCTCATGAGCCAGTTTGAAAAAAGCTCAAGCTAGCAATGTTAGCTTAAAAAGCTCGAGCCAGAATTTATTCAGCTTGAAGTTCAAGCCAGCTTAAGCTGACTTGCGAGTTAAATTGAGCTATCATACAAAAATATTGTAAAACGTTTTTGTATAATAATATATCTAAAAAAATGTTTCGCAATATTTTTTTTAATACTTCAACAAAAAATGTTGCAAAACTGTTTTTTGTTTAATAATTTATTAAAAAAAAATGTTTTACAACATTTTTTTCTAATACTTTAACAAAAAATGTTGTAAAACATTTTTTTGTATAATATTATATTAAAAAATGTTTCACAACATTTTTTTGATATTTTAATAAAAAATGTTGCAAAACCCATTTTTTTGTTTAATACATAATATATTAAAAAACATTTCGCAAAAAATGTTGCGAAACTATTTTTTATTTAATAATATATCAAAAAAAAATGGTTTGCAACTTTTTTTTTAATACTTTAACAAAAAATATTGTGAAGCTGTTTTTTGTTTGATAATCTATTAAAAAAAATATTTCGCAACATTTTTTCTAATACTTTAACAAAAATGATGCGAAATATTTTTATGTATAATATCATATAAAAAAAATGTTTTACAACATTTTTTTTTCAATACTTTACCAAAAAAGTTGTGAAATATTTTTTGTACAATATTATATTAAAAAAAATGTTTTGCAACATTTTTTTTTTGATACTTTAACAAAAGATGATGCGAAATTATTTTTTGCATAATATTATATTAAAGAATCACACATATATATAATTTTTAAAAATAGATGTGATAGTGACTATAAGCAGTTTGTGATTATAAACGATGGATTTTATATATGAAAATTTGGAATATTCAACTATAGTGACTATATAGGATAATGTAACTATATTGAAGGTGACTATAAAAAGAATTAACTGTAGTATATTATTTTTAGAGATAGTTTAATTAATTTAAACTTTATAATAAGTCAATCCTAAAAGGGTTAACTAAATAGTAAGTTATATAAGTAGAGCAGATAAATAGTAAATAGGGTAGTTGGATATTAGAAAAAAATATAAAAAGGCAGTGAATTTGCCTTTTTCAAAAACTTAACAAATTGGTAATAAGTTAAAATATAGAAAAATTTTATAAAAATTTGTTTTAATTGATAAAATATATATTTTACCTAAGGTTGCTTGTCTAAACCTCTCCAAAATCTTATGATTAATTTCTCCAAGATTTTACTATAATTTTATTATAGTTTTGGTAAAGTTTCAGCAGTTTCACCATTTATAATAAGTTTCAGCAGATTTTGCTTTTCTCCAGAGTTTCACCAACTTTTTAATAAGACTTTTATATAGTTTCGGCAAAGTTTCACAATTTTGGTATTTCGCCAACTTGCTAAAATTCTCTAGTTTCTCAGCAACCTTAATTTTACCCAATAAAATTTATCTATTGATTTTTAGTCTTTTTTGTAGTGCTTTTAAAAATTCAGATTAGATTAGAATTTTAGTGATCTGATCTGAATCTGATTTGATTTGAATTGAAACTGAAAAATATTATCTTACAATCTAATAATTGAATTTTAATAAAGTTTTTTTATTTTAATACATCACGTTAAGTAGATTAAAATAAAAAAGTTTATTAAAATTGAACAAAAAACTGTTTTTCTTTATGATCAATTTAGGTTGTACTATATTACTAATCTGATCAGATTGATCTATAAAAAGTACTACTTTTTTGTGATAAAAGTGTGTAGGATAAAAAGTATTTAATAGGAGAAACCTTTTGCAGTTTAATATAATAAAGAAAAATTTATTCTAATTATTATATAAGACTTGAGTTTAATTCATGATCTATAATATATCCAAGTAATAAAACTATTGTATGAAAGAATACAATTAAATCTAAACTAAGCATAGTAAATTTTAACTAAAAAGAGAAAAATGAAGAATAAAATTTTAATATAACAAGTCCAATAAAAAGTAATTATACTTATAATATATTTAAAATTTTTATAAAATATACTTAATTTTTTATTTTATATTCAAATACTCTTAAAATATTCTTATTGTAAAATATACTTAAATTCTTAGACTATAGGGCAGTTCCGCTAAGATGAAGTGCTATTATGCATTCTTACCTATATAGAAATCACTTTCACTGACAGTGTACATAAGGGGTTCTCTGAATGACAGGTAGTGGTATAATTAATTATATTAGATAGCTTTTAAATCATGTAAAGTATGAATTTAGAACATTATTGCAGTTTTCAGAAAAGTGTATTTTGGTAATTTTGGAGTAACACTCCACA
>JADRCO010002278.1:0-14378 GCA_021464525.1 Rhizophagus sp. LPA8_4_AMF | reverse complement strand
AAAAAAAAAAAAAAAAAAAAGAAAAGAAAAAGAAAAAAAAATAGCAAAATCAAAAAATCAAATACGATAGTGTAAATAAATAGCAAAAAGTTTCTAAATTAATTTATTTTGATGATAAAATCAATTTCACATAAAAGTGATTAAATTTAAATTAAATTAAAAAAATGTAGAAAAAAGCACTGAGGTCATTTTATTATATTATTGAAAAAAAAACTCTTACGTTAATAGATTATGATAGAATTTACTTGAAAATTTTTGTATAAAATATGTCATATTACGTCTTCAATTAGAGATAATTAATTGATTATCTCCTATAAAAGCGGTATGTTTCTAAAAGAAAAAAAAATGTTTTTATTGTTTACTATGCAACAAATATTTTTTTTACGAAATCTGGTAAATTCACGTTTTTTTTAACCTTATTATTTAACTTTTCCAAATTAAATAAACTTTTTATATATATCCTACGTAGACTTAACATTATTTCTTTCATTCATCACTTTTCTTATTAATTATTATATACCAAGAAAAATAAACTGCAACAATCGACATACAGTAATATTAGTGAAACCGGTACTCCTAAATGATGGAGAAATTTTATCAAAATAAGATTTAAAGTTACTACTGATATTGTGGAATTGAACTGAGAAATCTTTTTAATAGTCATATTGTTCATAGGAAAAAGATTGGAATGGCAAATGTAATGAAAGTAAAGGCATTACATATGTCACTTACAAGTTAGTATAATCATATTTTACAATTGGAAATTTAGGCCGTTCTCAAGCACCTCCTATGATCATTAAAATATTTGATTGGCTAAAAAAAAACTGAGTGATGATCATTTGTCAAAAAAACCGGGAGCTAGAAACCATCTTTTTCTTTCATAGGATTGCTCTGATTGGCTAAAAAATGCTATATTTCCTAATTTGTAGCATGTTTTCTCGTGTTGATTTCCATTTTTATTATTCTTGCGCCATCCCTCTAATTTAGTCTGCAATAAAAACAATATAATTATTTTAAATCACAATTTTTTGTATGAAAACTAAACGTCAAATAGAATTTTAATTACAATGTAAAAAAATTTCTTAAAAATAATAAATAAAATAAATAAAAAATGCCAAAATAAAAAATCGAAAAAAACAAGATAAAAAATAACAAAAAATAAAAAAATAAACCAAATAATAAAAATTAAATAAAAATAAAAAATAGTGAAAATAAAAAATAAATAATAAATAAAATAAATTGTCTTATATCAGAATTTTTTTTCATTTGTTATCACGTAATTTACAATTAGTCATCTTTACAAATTGAAATTCTCAAATGAACATTAATAAAGGTTCTATTTAAATAAATAAAATTTTACTCCTCTATTAGGTAACTTGCAGTGTTTGTGTATATGACTAGTGAATAAAAAATTTGTTAACTCCCATTAAAAATTTGGTCAAGAGATCATAATTTTTAGTAGTATATTTAATATTTATATTTTTCATATTTTTACGATCAATTCCGATTATTATAGAGTTTTGCTAAATATCACTGCTTGCACAATTAAAAATGTCATGAAACTCCGCCCACTAATATCCTCACTCTAATAATGGTACACCCTATAAAAAAAGTGGATTTTTTATATGGAATTTATACGGAATAATACATTTACATACTGAAAGATACGTTTATCATACGGAGAGATACTGAATTGGTCAATTTTCCGTATCCTGAAAGACGTGTTTTTCATATGGATTGATACTGAAAAAACGTATATACTGAGATATGGAAAATTGACCAATTCAGTATCTCTCTGTATGAAAAACGTATCTTTCAGTATGTAAACGTATTGTTCCATATAAATTCTGTATAAAAAATGTATCCACTTTTTTTATAGAGACGGTGGCAGTTATATTTATTAGTACTTTTAATATTAAAAAAAAAAGAAAATATAATAAAAAAATTGCTAGTGATAATCAAAGATTTAGCATCAATTTGCTAAATTCAAATTCAGCTGATTGGAAAATGGACACGATAACATACTTCATGTTTGATGATAAAATTTTTTTAAACTTTATTTTAAATCACCTATTTAATTAATGAACAATTTCTTATTTTATTTTTTTTTCTTAACAGAATAAAGCATCTAATCTTTGTATAAGCGGTGTAGGTGATAATAATTTGCATCAATCTGATTGTGAAAATGCGATGAATTGGGATCTTATGGGTATCTTAAAATTGTTTTTAATATTAAATTTTAATTTTTAAAAAAATATAAGAAATTTATATAATTGAAATTTAAATAGGAGAATATCAGCTAATTTTGCAAATTCGAATTGTAGTACTTCTATGATAAAAGCCGATCCTGATAACTGTAGTGTCAGTTTTTGAATCTATCATTGGAACGAGTCTAATTGTTCTTGTGACCGGTTGTTGGTCTATCCAACATAAAAGAATTTATCCTTGTCATGCATTATTAAATACGTAGAAAATTTTCCCTGCTCACTAATGAGCATCTAGAATTTTTTGCCTTTTAAACTAGATATTTAGTATAATAATTTATAATTTGTAGTGGTTATAGTTTAATTGAATATAATTTATCTATTTTTTTATTGATTGTTTAAGTAATATGCTATAATTAAGATATTTATAAATTATCATTAATTTTGATGTATAAATGTATTATAGATAATATTATTATAATACATCTTAAATTTGAGTTTAGTTTTTATTAACTAAATTTATAGTTATATTACAATTCCTCTCAATCAAGAGTCATATTTTGAGATGAAGGATTGAGTTTGTTCTTATTTAAATCTATAAGAAGTGACATGAATTTTCCTTTAAAAGGCGGTTTTACTTGCCATTTTTAAGGAAATTGTAAAAACTAAAGGAAAGAAAAAACGGAAAAAAACTTCGTCAAGCTTGATAATACGGCTATCATTGATCAATTAGATGCCTAGATGCCAGTGTCCAGGAGTTATTCACTATGCTACCCATAAACAAATGGTTATTATCCTTTGGATGATATCCTCTTTATTTACTACTCCCCTTTATTTACTACTAGCATAGTAAATAACTAATATTTAATTATTTATAAAGTTTAATTCATTATATAGTTTTTGAAGTCTGTACTTTAGTGATATTATAGGACCTAGGAATATACATACAGGGTATCAGGCACCACCTGCAGAGTAGAGTATATAGGACTTTTACCAGGTGCGGAAAAAAAAATTTTACTATTAGCCGTACGCATTTTTTCAGGGCCAGAATTATGATAACCTCAGCCAGTATCTAAAAAAGGTAATAATATTTCAGTAGGAATTATCACAAAAGGAAAGATCTACATGATTTTTTTTGATCAATTATACGCAAACTCAAACCTGACCCTTTATATATATTTCTGGGTCCTGATATTATTAATAGCTTCTTTTAAATTATGAAAGGCTAAACAAATAAAATTTTTCATATATATTATTAAATGAATAAAAACTTTTTTTATATTGTATTTACTATTTAACATAAACATGAGCAATGATTTTTATGCCAAGTATTCAATCTTAGTTTTTTAGAAGGATTGTAACATTTTGCTTTTATAAATACATAAATGTTATATGAGAAATTTTATATTAGTTAAGTACACTAATACAGTACAAGTTTCTAGAGTTAAATAATATTTTACGTGTTTGTATAAATTATTAAGTTGTTGATATCATAATTCTGGATCGCTCGAAATAATGTCTTTTAACTTACAATTGAAATGCTTTTTATAAAATCATATGCCGCAAGAATAAAATTAATAAAATTGCAGCAATATTCTTTACTTTTACTTTAGATTCTTCATTAAAAAAGAATTCATGCTTCCTGGTCAGTGTTTATTGTAAAATGGGAAGATAAGCGGTTTATGCTTTTTTATATGTTGATAATAAAAATAAATAAAGTAAATTCATATAAAATCTGAAAATTTGCCTTTATTTATGAACTAATCTCTTATAAAATAATTTTAAAAGTTTTCTGATTGTGCATTAATTACAAGTAAGATATTTCACTCTTAAAATCTTTTCACGTCCTTGTATTTGCTTAGAATTTTGATAATTTATTTAACCAATAAAAATAGTAATAATGAATATATAATTTGAATAACTGGCCATTAAATTTTAAAACCTATTTAGCATAATTCTCACTAATTATAAAAAAAAAACAAAAAAAAAATACTCTATTTCAAAATGGTTTAAAGTTAAAGTTTAGAAGAAACAACGTTAAACAAAGTTTGAAATTGTAATGATTTATATAAAAAAAATAAGTTTTCAGAAATAAATAGTAATATCAATGTATACTAATAATACATATGATAATACTTTTAATATTCACTAGCAATTAAAGAGCTTTGTTCAAAAGTTTTTCTGTGCTTATTAAATTTGATATTTTGAAGCTAAAAAAAAAAGAAAACAACAAATTGAACATGAATGATAAGCAATATTAATCATTAACCATATTAATAAAAAATTTACACCTTGATATTCAATTGAGAAATATCAATTGGTAAAGATTCTATTAATAAATAAAAAGTTTATTAATATCTTTAAAAACTTGCATTTTAATTAACAAAATTATTAAATAATACCTGAAAACTCCTTGCTTATTATATTATCATTATGTTCATAATAATCGTCAGAATTTTTTGGTTCAGGAAGATTATTAAAATCAAGTAATCTACTTGTATAAATAGCTTCTGAATGTGTATTATATGATATTCCTAAATTAGTTGAAATTATGCTAGTTATACTACTATTTGATGAATTATTGTTTATTTCATCTGCTTCCTTAATTTGTGCTTGTAATTCTATCGTTTGTTTATTATTTGATTCATGTTGCCATAAATACAAAATATCATTAATTTCTTTTGCTATTGGTCGATTAAATGGATTGGCATCTAAGCATCTTTTAACTAAATGTACAATTATTTGAGGTACTTTAATATTAAACCTTGGTCTGAGTCCTTTACAAATTTTTATGGCTAAATTTTCATTATGGCCAATATCATGATATGGAGGTAATCCGGAAATTACTTCATACATAATTATACCATAACTATAAATATCAGCAGCTTTAGTATATTTTTGTCCTCTTAAAATTTCAGGAGCCATATAAGGTAAAATACCATATATCTTATTTTTTGTATTTTCTAATTCATTATAATTTGCAGGTTTACATAATCCCATATCAGTTATAGCAGCTTTATATTTAAAACTTAATATATTTCCAATATGTAAATCTTGATGAATTAATTCCTTTTCATGAATACATTTAAGTCCAAAAATAATATGTTGTAAATAACCAATCTTTTTATTCCAATTTAATTCACTATATCTTTTATTTAAATAAATTCGTAAACTTCCATCTTCTGCATAATCTAAAACCATCATATAATTTTTTGTCTCTGGATCTTGAGTTATTCCATAAAATTCAACAAGAAAAATATTATCTATTTTTCCTTTATTATGCAACATAATCTATGTACATGAAAGTATAAATACAAAATATATTAATAAAATTAACAATTTAGGTATTGTGATCATAAATAATAAGTTAATTAATCTACCTCATTCATAAATTCTAATGTAACATTTTTTGAATTATCCAAACTTTTCAGGGCCACAAACTTATTTTGATTGTATCTTTTCCAATTTATATTTTTATCATCCCAATACCTTATATTTCCATCAATCCAATTGGCTCTATACACTTTGCCAAACCCACCTTTTGCAATATATTCAATATTACAAATTCTATTATAAGGTATCCATTCCAATGCATTTTTTACATTATTATGAGCTGATAACTGAGTATCTTGAATAAATTTATCAATATCATCATTATCACTAGTCCAATTTTTGAAATTTTGTTGAAAATATACTGAATTACATATATTATTACACTTTTTACATATATTTTTCAAAACCATCATGTAATTTTCTGTTTTTGGATCCTGAGTTATTCCACAAAATTCATATTCTCTTTTAATCTACAAATGTAACAATATGTTAGAAAAATAAAATACTTATAATCTTGTTAATAGGCTTATCATACCTTATTTGTAAATTCTAATGTAAGATTTTCTGAAGCATTTAAACTCTTCAAATTCACGAATATATTATGACCCTTTCTTTTCCAAGTTTGATTTTCATCATCCCAACACCTTATATTTCCATCAATCCAATTTGCTCTAAATATTTCGCCAAATTCATCTTTTGCAATATATTTATTATTGCGAAATCTATCATAAGGAATCCATTCCAATGCATTTTTTAGATTATTATGAGTTAATAGCTGGGTACCTTGAATAAATTTATCAATATCATCATTATTACTAGTCCAATATTTGAATTTATGTTGAAAATATACTGAATTACATACGTTAACACATATTTTACATTTAAAAACTATCATGTAATTTTTTGTTTTTGGATCCTGAGTTATTCCATAAAATTCATAATCTCTTTTAATCTACAAATGTAGTAAATAGCAATATGTTAGAAAAATAAAATACTTATAATCCTGTTAGTAGGCTTATCATACCTTATTTGTAAATTCTAATGTAAGATTTTCTGAAGCATTTAAACTCTTCAAATTCACAAACATAAGACCCGTTCTTTCCCAATAATGATATTTATCAACATAATAACTTATATTTCCATCAATCCAATTTGCACTATATATTTCGCCAAATTCATCTTTTGCAATATGTTTAATATTGGGAAATCTATCATAAGGTATCCATTCTAATGCTTTCTTTACATCATTATGAGCTGATAGCTGAGAATCTCGAATAAATTTATCAATATTATCATTATCACTAGTCCAATCTATGAATTTATGTTGAAAATATATTGAATTACATATTTTATTACAATTTTTACATATATTATTCATAACCATCATATATATTTTTTTTTTTGGATCCTGAGTTATTCCATACAATTCACGATCTATTTTAATCTACAAATGAATGTAATAATATGTTAGAAAATAAAATACTTATAATCTTGTTAATAAGCTTATCATACCTTATTTGTAAATTCCAATGTAAGATTTTCTGAAGCATTTAAACTCTTTAAATTCACAAACATATGATTACTTCTTTTCCAATTTTGATTTTCACCATCCCAACACCTTATATTTCCATCAATCCAAATTGCTCTAAATATTTCGCCAAATTCATCTTTTGCAATATATTTGATTTCGTAAAATCTATCATAAGGTATCCATTCTAATGCTTCCTTTACATCATTATGAGCTGATAGCTGAGTATCTCGAATAAATTTATCAATATTATCATTGCAACTGGTCCAACTTTTAAAATTTTGCCGAAAATGTTTTACACAACAATAATCATTTCCACAATTTTCACACTTATCATTACGAAATGATTGTAACGATTTTCTTATTTTTTTACTCATTTTCAATTCAATAAAAATTGATGAAAAATAAATAAGTAATTAAGAATAAAAAAAGTGAATTAAGGATTGTGAGAAATATATTTTGCAGGAAATTGAGGGAAAACAAAAAAAAATTTTACTTCAGCATGAAAGCTAATTATATACACAATGCAATAATCAGGTGATATGTATAGTTTAGTAAAACAAAACTAAACCCGGATAACAAATGAAATGAGTGCGTGTTACTAACAAAAAAGCAGTGTAATGGTGTAGCACTTGATTACTTTTGGCGATCATTTTGAAAAAGAGCCAATCATGTTCATCTCCCTAATTTAATTTGTGATTCACGGGTACTCAAAATAGACTATTTGTGTTAAAAGCTAAAACAACTAATCCGTCAACTGAAATTGAGAATCTGGCGTGGTGGATCGCGTATACTTTAGACTTTTTTAATCAGCGTCAAATAAAAGTAAATATTATGTGAAAATAGTATTGTAAAAAACAAACTATTTGAAATTTTGGGATAAATATTATATGTTAGTGTTGAATGGGTTCTCATAATGAGCTTTATTTAAGAAATGAAAATCGGGTATCAAAAAAAAATTACTAATGATCAACATAAAATTGTTTATGAATTTTGCAGTTGACTCACGGATCACGAATTAATATATCAAGAAAAGATACTGACATAATAAGTCAAGTCACGAGTCAAATGCACAACTTGACTCACAAGCTGACCGGGATTAATAAAAAATAGAACCTCCTAAAAAGCCCTATTGCATGATATCCACTTCGTCTTCATCTAATTAACGTCGTTAAAAAAATAAGGAAAAAAAAATAATAATAAAAATGAATAAAATAAGATAAAACAAACACCATTACCTAATTTCAGTTTTCTATCTTTTATATTTTAAAAAAGAATTTATCAGCCTGGTTCAACTCGATAATATATTGATGGTAAGTGTAATAATAAAAAGAAATGTTTACTCGTGAGAAGATCATAATTATTTTGGCACAATTTACACGATTTTATTTATTAACCTAAAGTACTATTTTATTGTGCAAATGTCAATTTAATCCTACAAACTAATAATTATCAAAATATTAACAATAAAATATACTAATTATTATTCCTTTCCCTGCACGCGGCCTTTTCGGCAGATCCTACTATAGTACTATCTGATTTCAAACCCGTAACATAAATTTTTGAATAAGATATTTAGGAATAGAACAAAGAACTTAATAAAATAATGTGAAATAAACTATAGAAATATATTAAGTATGAATCAAGAAAAAAAAATATTCAAGTTATTATATACCCATTTTTTATTATCATTCGATTAAGAAATATCAATTTGTAAAGACTCTGTTTAATAAATTTAAATTTAATTATTAGTATTATTATTATTATAATATTAAAAAGTGATTGATCAATTAATTAATTTATACCTGAAAATTCCGTGCTTATTATATTATCATTTCGTTCATAATAATCATCAGAATTCTTCGGTTCAGGAAGATTATCAAAATTAAGCGATCTACTTGCATAAAAAGCTTCCGAATGTGTTTTATATGATAAGCCTAAATTAGTTGAAGGTATTCTATTATTTGATGAATTGTTGTTTATTTCATCCGCTTTACTAATTTGTTCTCGTAATCCTGTTGATAAACTCCATGGGTTAAAAATTTCATAAATTTCTTTTGCTGTTGGTCGATTTAATGGGTTTGCATCTAAGCAACTTTTAACTAGATCAACAATAAATTGGGGTACTTTAATATTAAATCTTGGCCTAAGTCCTTGACAAATTTTTATTGCTAAATATTGACCATGGTTGATATGATGATATGGAGGTAATCCAGAAATCACTTCATACATAATTATACCAAAACTATAAATATCTGAAGCTTCGGTATAATTTTCTCCTCTTAAAATTTCAGGAGCTATATATGGTAATACACCATACATTTTGTTTTCTGATTCATTATAATCTGCAGGTTTACATAATCCCATATCAGTTATATAAACTGTATCATTACCCATTAGTATATTACCAATATGTAAATCTCGATGAATTAGTTTATTATTATGAATGGATTCAAGTCCCTTTGCAACATCACATAAATCTCTAATTTTTCTTTCCCAACTTAATTTATTATAATTTGTGTCTAAATAATTTCGTAAACTTCCATTTATTGCATATTCCAAAACCATCATATAATTTTTTGTTACTGGATCTTGAGTTATCCCATAAAATCCAATAATAATATCATTACTTACTTTATGATGTGATGTGATCTAAATATAAAAGATAGCGTTAAAATTTTAGAATTTTATTAAACGATCAAATAAAATAAATTATACCTCATTCATGAATTCAAATGTAACATTTTTCGAATTACTTAAACTTTTCAACGCCACAACCATGTTTTTACCATATCTTTCCCAATTTTGATTTTCATCATTCCAATCCCATATTCGTCCATCAATCCAATTTGCCTTATACACTTTGCCAAACCCACCTTTTGCAATATATTCAACATTGCAAAATCTATCATAAGGGATCCATTCTAATACATTTCTTATTTCATAATTTGAATGTGCTGACAGTTGTGTATCTTGAATAAGTCTGTCAATATTATTATTACCACTAGTCCAACTTATAAAATTTTGTTGAAAATGTATTGCATTACATATGTAATTACATTTTACACATTTATAATTCAATACCATCATGTAATATTTTGTTTCTGGATTCTGAGTTATTCCATAAGGTTTATTAATCTATAAATATAATATATTGTATTAGTAAAAAAATTAAAATATTCAAAGTTTTATTAAATGATATTAAATTTATACCGCATTCATAATTTCTGATGCAATATTCTTTGAATTATTTAAACTTTCCAGAGTTACATGCATCTTTTGATTTTTTCTTTTCCAATTTTGATTTTTTTTACTCCACCTATATATATATCCATCAATCCAATTTGCTCTGTATGTATTATTTCCTGTAAAATGTTTAACGTCATAAAACCTATCATATGGTATCCATTCTAATGCTTTGCTTACATTATGATGAGCTGATAGCTGAGTATCTTGAATAAGTTTATCAATATCGTTATTACCACTAGTCCAATTATCAAAATTATATTGAAAATGTTTTGTATTGCAAATGCATTTACATATTTTACATTTATCATTAAAAACAATCATATAATTTTTTGTTTCAGTATCTTGAGTTATTCCGTAAAATTCATGATCTGTTTGATTAATCTTATAAATATAATATAAATTATCAATAAAAATAATAAAATAAAAATATTCAAAATTAATTAAATAACAAATTTATACCTCATTTACAATCTCTAATGTAATATCCTTTGATTTATCTAAACTTTTCAGAGTTACAAACATATTTTGATTTTTTCTTTTCCACTTATGATTTTTATTATCCCATTTATCTATGCATCCATCAATCCAACCTGCTCTGTATATATTATTTTCTGCAATATATTTAATATCATAAAATCTGTCATAGGGTATCCAGTCTAATGCTTCTGACGCATTCTCATGAGCTGATAGCTGAGTATCTCGAATAAATTTGTCAACATCTTTATTACCGCTATTCCAATTTTTAAAATTTTGTTGAAAAATAATTGCATTACATACATGATAACATTTTTTACATTTGTCATTTAAGACCATCATATAATATTTTGATTCTGGATCCTGAGTTATTCCATAAAGTCTATTTGCCTATTAATAATATATTAGTAAAAAATTAAAATATTTGAATATTTAAACTTTTATTCAAAATTAAACTATACCTTATTCATAAATTCTGATGTAATATTCTTAGAATTATCAAAACTTTTTAAATTTACAAACATATTTTGATCATATCTTTCCCAGTTCTGATTTTCATTATCCCATTCATCTATACATCCATCAATCCAATTTGCTTTGTACATATTATCTTCTGCAATATAATAGATATCATAGAATTTATCATAAGGTATCCATTCTAATGCCTTTTCTAGATTTTTATGAGCTAATAATTGAGTATCTTGAATGAAATTGTCAATATCATTGTTACCACTAGTCCAATTTTTGAAGTTTTGTTGAAAAAATTTTGCACTACACATGATATCACATTTACATTTACAATCCAAAACTATCATATAATTTTTAGTCTCTGGATTTTGAGTTATTCCATAAAATTCATGATCCCTTTTAACCTAAAAATATTGTTATATTAGTAAGACTCAAATTTTGTAAAAAAAAAAACATATTTTTCATAATAAAATATACTACCTCATCCATAAAATTTAATGTAATATATTTTGGATTATTTAAACTTTTTAAAATTACAAACATATTTTTATCACGTCTTTTCCAATTTTTAAAATAATTATTCCATTTATAAATATATCCATCAATCCAATTTGCTTTATATTCTTTACCAAAACTATCTTCTGAAATATATTTAATATTATAAAATTTAACATAAGGTATCCATTCTAATGCATTTGATATTTCACATTGGTAATGAACAGATAATTGAGTAACTTGAATAAATATATCAATATAATTATTGCCACTAGTCCAATTTTTAAAATTTCTTTGAAAGTTTATTCCATAACATACACGTTTACAATTTTCACATATATCATTTAATTCTTCATCAGGGTTTGATGACTTAATTAACTTCTTTATACAGTACATTGATTTTTAATTAAAATTTAAATGAATCGAAGAAAGTTACAAAATAGAAAGAATATAAGCTAATACAAAATTTTATATTGATTGAAGGGAAAATATATAATTTTCAGCCTGATCTGAGGCTATTGTATAAATGGGAAGGTTCGAGTTCTGTGTAATCGTTGATCATTTATTTGGTAATCATTACATCTATTATCCATCACGTCAAGACGTCAAGTATTAAAACTACAAATAATATAGTCTAAAGAAAAAATATGTACAATGTTCAAAATATTAAAAGTTTAATAAATAATAACACATAATGATGATTTCACTACGTCGGTACGGTAGAATTCAAAATTTTTAATTCGTTCATACCCTGACGAGAGAATTTTTCTATATTAATAAAGATCGGTAAGTTTAATAATTCATTCCTTAATTAATCATATTTCTTTATGAACAATTTAGATTTTAGAAATCGGGATAAACTATTTAATAACTAAAGCTGAAAACTGAGATATTAATGTGCGAATAACAAATATTGGGTCAATTTGTAACTCGCAAATTAACTAAAGAAAGAGCTAAATTAATAAAACCGAATCACCTAAAATTTTCTATTGCGTGAAGTCTCACTTCATCTAAATAGAACCGTTTCTGAAAAAAAATTTTTAACAATTCAAGTCGACTGAATAGGCTGATCAAGGAGATTATCAAATCAATAACTTCTCATTCATGGAATCTCGTTCAAGAAAGATCTCACTAACTTCAAAATCTATCTTGGATGACAAAAAGAAATAGACAACGACTTCAAAATTAGTTATGCACTTGCAGATTTACGATTGATACAACTTTCGCTAATAATAAAAACTAATGTTAACTAAATTTGGATAACAAAGAAAAAATTTGGCGTATGGCGTTCCGCAATTATGTAATGATCAACACTTTCAGTCACGTGATCTAGTAAAATTTATTTACTGTGTGCTTGAAATTAAAAGTAATACATGTAATTAATAATTTTATTAATTTGGCTAGTAACTCATTAACGAATATTCAAGTAAAGAATTCCGAACTGGTTCTTGGTTGTAAGCGACAAAATCCAATCAAAAAAGTAAAATAGTAGGTGATTACGATATAAACCATTAGTTATTAACAATATTTTTGCTATATATTATAAAACAAGGATATGAAATCTTTTTATTACATGTACAGTATGTATTAACATTTTTAAACATATTTTATAAGTACAGTAATATTAAGTCCTATGTAAGATATGTTCTTAATTCTTTGAAATCGCAACCTTTTATTATGGATCTCAAAAAAAAAAAAAAAAATGAAAAAAAAATATTTTATTATTTTTAATGATAGTTAACTACTACGGAAAACCATATTTAAATATAATGGGTTTTTTGTATTTTGACGAAACTCAATATAATATTTTTGCCGTTTTATTTTATTTTAATTCGATATATTTTTTTATAGACATTTTATTATGGACGATTGCGTCATGCGTTTGCAGATAATTTGTACTTTGCGGTTTTCTGATTAGTGATTTATATCAATTTCACTAATTTTGAAAACCGTATTTTTGGACAGTTACATTTTGAATGACCATGCTTACATTCTATTCTATATATTCTATAATTAGTGCAATTACAGAACGTATACTTTCAAAACTTATAATCATCTTTGATAAAAATTCATAAAGAAGTTTAATATAAATAGTAATATTATTATTAGCGAATTTGCACTTATTAAACTTACTTTTCTCCACAGATTCAACCAGTAATTTCACATTCTAAATAATCACTATTGGCAAATTTAAAAGCAAATGAATGATTTAGCTCATATAATCAAATTTATATTCACTGAAAATTTTAACTTAATAATTTCTTAAGCATATACGCAACACTTATCCCAAGTTCTAATTTTGGATTTTCAGTGTTGTTACATGATTTATCCTCTCCTCTAAATGGGCAAGCATTACTAAGGATTAAACCATAGTCAGGTCGATCCTTTTTAGTACTCATATTTTTTTTTTGCTATCCCTAATGAATGAACTGTTTGGTATGAGTCATTCTAAAGGAATTCGAATGTTAATATCCCATAATCCAATAAAGGAACATTCGGTTCCATCATCTGGACCCAACCAATTATTCCAAACCAAACGTTAAATATTTTATAGTTCGTTTATATAAAAAATAACTAGAAGTTGCGATTTGCGGGGGGACTTCGTCCCCCCAAGTGATTTTTTTAGG